>JBAMYA010031510.1:0-15923 GCA_037176975.1 Arrhamphus sclerolepis | reverse complement strand
GGGAGAGCGAGGGGTTGGAGACTGGAGTGTTTGTGGGCGTGCGTGTGCGTGCGTTTGTTTCTGTATGTGTCCGAGGTGGTGTTTTTTGGACCTCTGCCACCAACACGGTTTAAGTTTTTTTTTTTTTTTTTTTTTGCATTTCAGTCTTTTTTAATAGTGCCTACAATAACTAGTTTATTTTGAAAAAATTTATTAAAGCAGCAGTTTTCATGTTACTTATATATGTTTAAGTATCCAAAAACAAAATAAGTACATTTATGTTTTCATGTTAAAATAAGAAAACAATTCAATTTGAAGGTAATATTTAATATTTTGGTACTTTTAGGAAGCATCATCTAGATTGTACAGTTTCCCATCCCTACTATTGGCAAAAAACGGCCAAAGTAACTCTGGACTCCATGCTTTGAAATATCACCAAAATCTGCTTACCACTGGAGCTAAATTCAAATTAAATGCAAATAAACAGGATATACTAAGTTACATGTAAAACCCATGAGAAAACATACCCTCTGTAGCAAAGATTATTTGTGCCTGGTGGCACAACTTGATCGGCAATTAAATACTTTTCAAATTAAAATGAAATACATTTTAAAAAATCTGACAGAAAGCCTATGTGGGAGTCCTGAGCTTTGCAGGTTTTGCCTTGCACAAGCAGACTGCTGTTTTGACCAGTCAGGTGTGTGTTGCTGAGGTGATGCAGACTGTAACAAGGTCAGCAAATCAGAGCAGAAAAAGTGCATCCGTGCTAAGAACTGCTGATCTGCACACACAATCAGCACTGACTGAAGAAATGATGCTGTGAATCTGTTATGGTTTCAGACTTCTTAACACAATACAGCAAGTCTCCCTTATAGCTGGTTACGATGATTTCACATGTTTAAATTTTGCTTCAAGTCCTGAAAGGTGACGGGGATTTAATGCCGTGCTTCACATTGTTTTCTCATATTGTTGTATATCACATCTTCCAAGGTCCAAGTACCCTGCCTGGATTAAAAAATAAAATGTCACCTCCTGGATGTGATTAAACTAATGGGTTAGAGTCTTCCATTAGAAAAGGTCTGCAGTGATTAATATGTTTTAGTTTGTAGTGATAGTTATTTAACCCTAACAGATGCAGTGAATAGCTTCCATTCCTTTAACAACTACCTAGGAACAAACCCGTGATTGTGGTTTAAAATATTACTATTTCAGCAGGGTCAAATTATTGGTCTGTACCAAGCAAAGAAAACAACTTAGGAGATTACAGAAATTGGGTTAAGGGCGCATTAATAAACCCTGGAAGGAAGCTGGCGAACAGTCATCTCTGAGCAAAAAATGTGGATGGAACAAAACATAGAATAGAACCTAAAGAAATGTTGAATAGTGTACAATTCTACCTAAACAAAATCAAAGGATTTGGAATCAAGAGCTGTGTGACCTTAAAAACAAACAAACAAACAAAAAAAAACATTATTCATTATCATGAGGCTGACAGAAAGTAAAGGCTTCAATTTGTTGGGGGAGCATGAAGACTGGGGTCTTGAACAGTGGGGAAAAGTCCAGCCCAGATCTGCCTCCATTTACGTGGTGCCTGTCATGCAAGCTGAAGATCAGGTTTTCCCATCAAGAGACTTTTTTTTTTCCATGATAACACAGTCATATTCCAAGGTGAAACATGAACGTGAACATGAATCTTAGAAATTATCACTCAAATTGTGAAAGAATGGATCAGACTTGAAAGCAGTGCTGGAGAGGACTTTATACAGCGGGCTAACTTAATACAACATAATTAATTTAATGCAATGACACTTTGCATTAAACCTAAACAGAAAAACAACAACATATTATTCTTAAACAAAAGAAAAAGAAAAAGAAAAGAAAAAAAATCCCTCACTTTTGAATCCTTACCTGAATGAGCTTTCTGCAACATTCCACATGATTGTTTTTGGACGCCAGATGTAAAGCAGTAAAACCTTAACACAACAAACATAAAAAAAGAAAAAGACAAAAGACAAACTTTGGTTATGATTGAATAAAGTCAAAAAAAAAGAAGAAAGAATCAACCAAAGAAAAACAGTTAACAAGACACAGTAGTACTTGAAATGATGCACGTCAATTCTTTTCACAGACATAAATTATGTTTTTCCACTTACAATACCGAATACTGATAATCATATTTATACAGAATTCAAAAGTCTAACATTTCTCATGTATTACAATCTACCACTAGATAATTACAAATAATTACAATACGTACCAGCAGCATCAGCGACTGACAGATCAGCTCCATGTGCCAAAATCACAGCTAGACAGTCTGTCTGACCACGAGCAGCTGCTACATGAAGACTATGCACAAACCCAAAGCAAATAACAAATACAAACTGTCAGTAATTACAGTCTTATAACAAAAGAGAGCTTTGTATGACAGCTCATTTAAAACTTCTAACAGAAAAAATCTGCAGCTTTAGCAAAAGCCCCAGGTTATACAGCATGTAAATAAACTTATAAGCCATTTTTTTTGCTTCAACATTTACACTTTCATACCTGTTTCATCAAATTAACGCTTTACAAACAATCACACTACTTTACAGACATGATTGCTCCCTCACTGCCGTCATCTGATTATAAAGGTCTAGTTTGTACAATTTAACACTTGTAGATCTCATTTGTTTAGTCCTAATGAAATTATTATGCAGCTCTGCCAATGATTTTCAGAACTTAAACCTTGTCCACTGAATATAAAGCACACGAGTCAGTGCTTTACCTCGTTATGCTGCCACATGTGGAAGAATATAACTCACTGTGATCCTGCATACCAATAATGCTGTTTGAGTCAATAGTACATGCCTGTTTGTGCATATGTATGAAACAGGCAATCAATACCACCCGTTTCCATCTCATTGAGCAGAAAGAAAGACATACTCCACATCTCTGCCTTCCCTCAGTGTGTACGTGTCAGGTGGACACGCATCACACGCCAACAAAAACACATCTATGTTCACATGCCCTTCAGTCAGGTTTTATCACCATAGAAATACTACAGACTGTTGCGCTGTGCAATTCTGAAAAGATCAGAAAGCTGTGATTCCACCAACATGATTATCCATACATAAAAAATCTGTAGGTATGTATCGCTATGTGTATTTCTGTGTTGCACCCAGGGAAAAGTTTAAGGATGCAAACTGGTGAACTCAAAGGGTTACTTGTGTTGTTTTTTTCAGCATGTGAGAATCTGCATTTCTTTTTTTTCTTTTATCTCACTGCGTCTGATCCTGTTTTTGATCAACTTAGCTCTGTGTGAGCTGCTCAACATATTGAGGTCAGTGGGTGTTGTGTTTCAAAAGGAGAAAGAGGTCGAATATTAACACAGAGCCTCTGTGCGATGAACAATCTCAACTGGTGAGGCAACATGCTGCATGTTGAGGCTGAATGAATGGTTGCAAAAGTCGACCTTTCCAGAACTGAGAAAGAAAAAAAAAAGGCATATTTTTAGTAAGGCCATTCATTTTTTATTTTGTGTCGTGGAGCACGAAAGTAGTTTAATAAGCTCAAGACTTTGAGCACACAGCATACTGAGGAATGTGTAATCCTCAAACTGAAAAAAAGAGAAAATATACTAAGACTGGAGGTTTGCTCCATTTTTAATCTTATAACTTAACAAGCCTGTACTGAGAGCCAGCTTGACATTTTTAACCCTCAGTGAATTCTACATTTTATTCCAACCCTGCAGAAGTCACAGCATACTAATTTCCATACTTACTTTTTTTGTGGGGGAAAAGATTGTGATTCTGTGGATTTAATTAACCCCATAGGGAAACTGGGTCTACTGGTATAATAGGATTCATGGACTGATTATGCAAAGATAAACATACAACAGAAACAAAATACACTACGTTCCAAATCTGTACCAAAGGCACTTCCATTTACTGTTTAGGAGATAACATAAGGAATGCTTACGCTGACTTGCCCTCGCTGTCCAGCTTCACACCATTGGCGCCTTTCTTAGAAAGAAGAGTCGCAACTTTCTCTACCTCGCCATGTTCCACCGCAGCAAGGAGGCGCTCATCATTTTTGTTCCACTCATTTACCTGAAGGGGATTAGAAACAGGACAATTAAAGGGGGAGAAATGAAGAAAAAATTAAAGAAAAAATAAGAGATGTATAGATCATAACTTAAGTAATAAACTGTTATGGAGAGGAAAGACAATGTAATGTAAATTACTATGCATGGTATCATCAAAGATCCTTTACAAACTTTAGGATGTTAATTTTGCCTTTTTTGTCCATTATGTGTTGACCCTTAAAATTAATGTCTCTCACATCATCTTTGCAAAATGATCAAACTGTATATACAAACTAAAATACTTGATAGTTAGTGAGCAATAATATTTGGTGGTAGTAGTAGTAGTAATGGTGGTGTATTTGCATTATACATCATCTTACTTTGTACTCAAAATAACTGAGATGCCTGAAATACAAATAATGTTTTTCAGAGGAGGAGAATAGTTTGTGGCCTACACATAACAGTTATATGCAAGTGCACACTATGACGTAAACAGCATTTAATAAGGGAATGCTCAGATTTACACATATACACAAACCAAATGGCCCCAGATTTATATCACTAACAGTCTGTTCAGATAGGAAGAAGTCAAATACTGGGCAGCTCCAAGTATGATCTCATGTAGAGATAAACAAAGTTCACACAAACGTTCAATTCTATGCCACAATTTTACTAGTTATAACAGAACAAGCTTTAATAGAGACCACCACTATGAACAAAGACAGACCTGAAGGGGAAAAAAAGGTAGTGACTGTGCTTAAAAGGACTGTAAAGGACAGCAGTGAATCTGCAAACCACCCCCCCCCCACCCCACACACACACACACACAAGTTTATAAACTGTCTCTCCCTGCAATCATCTGCACGTATCAGTTTGCAGTACAGTCTTAGATTTGACCTGATAGCCCACTGACCTACACGTGAGAAGGAGGTGAACTCTGTGACACTATAAATGCATGTGGTGGCAAACTGTACCCCTTTTTGGAAAGAGCAATAAGCCAACATAGCACTGCAGGGTGTAAATAGCCTCCGTGGAAAACACCAAAGTGCAACCACAGCAATACATTTTGCGCAGCTGCTGGAAAAATGCTGGCCTATAAAAGTCCTCTGCATCACTTGAACGGTTAAGATGACCACGGACACTGGAAGCTTAAGCCACAGGGTCATTAACATGAACCAGTGAGGGAGTACCAATAACAATAATGATAATAATATTAATAACAAATATCAGGTGTTTTGATAGTAAGAAAAAGGTCCATGATCACTTCAAAAAGAAAATCCTGGTTTTTAGGAACAAAGATCTAAGATTTCTTCTTAGTATTTAAACCCTGTGCCCATATGCAATAAAGATCACATTAAGGCATCAGAAAGGTGAGAAGATTAACAAACTATTGCACTTGTGAGCCCCTAAAGTGAAATGTCAACTTTTTTTTTTCTCCTTTCTTAAAGGAATTAAAAAAAAAAATTAACATGAGGCCAGGAAATAAAAGGTCAGGCCGCAAAAACATGACAATTTGTCAGTTTGAATGGTGTGCAGTGAAACATCAGACAGAAGATAGTTGAAGTCACATGTACACATCCCAAGTGGCGTATGGGTTTTTGGATTTCTTTTTTCATAGAAGGCAGCAGCATTCCCTCTCTCACTGCCGGTAAAGAAAGTCTTGTGATTTCTTGTACACAGTCATGTGTTGTTCAATCAGCGTAGAAGGCACTGAGGTCATCAGTTACTTACAACACTGACATGTGAAACTGTACTAACAGCTGACAAGTACATCATATATGATCATGTCCTCAGACTGTTTTGCTCAGGTTTTACATAAATCATAAAACAGAATGCAGAAGGAACATCAGAGGTGCTTTATTTACATTAATCAACAGTTGACTGAATTAATTGAAATACAGGCAGTATTTGTTCAACGGTGAGCAGTACTCTCCTTATCTTGTTTTATGGATACCAGGAAGGGCAGGACCAGCTCCTGTAATTGAGGGCCTTTGTGATCCGGAAACAGCGGCATAACAAACCCAACCCTACAAACGATAGACTGACAAAGCTCTCTGATATTAAGGACGGCTTTGTGACATTCATTATTGGATTCGGCCCACCATGGTATAATACATGCCATGATAGTTTTGCTTGGAGATGAGCTGTTGTATACCAAACTACTAAAAAAAAATGATAATAACAAAATTTAACTTAATGTTGCATATGATTTTGAGCCTTTTTTCCCCAACTCATCTACAATGCTTGGAATAACACGTTTCACAGGGGGAAAAATACAACAAAACAAAACAATATCCAGAGCTAATTGTGGTCTAACATACAAACCAAAGAGAATAGTTTGAAGAGGAGAATCGTGGAAACTAGAGAGATTGGAATGTTCTATCCCAGTTAAAGGGAGACCACAAAAAAGCTGTTTTTAAAAAATGTCTTGGTTTGAGCCTTTTCAGTTAATTGAGAACACTGCTAGTGAGACATAAAAACAGCACAGGATTTTTGACATATTTCTTGGTATTGGCTGTTTAAAGACAATGCTGAACGTTTAGGGGAATAGTAAATTCCTTCAGAAGTGCTTGTGTTGCTCATCTTATTTAAACCTCCAGTATGTCTACAGTGCTGAAGTGCAGAGGCAACACTTCCACTCTCTATCCAAAAGAAATTGTATTATCTTTTGTTTTTAATTATGTCATTTATTGTTACTCAGACATTTGCACTCAGTGAAATTCCCTTTACTATGTCTGTACAATGCTATGTACTTTCACAAATCTGTGTCTCAGAAGAGCGCTCCACTGTGAATTGATTTTTAACATCCCAGTGGTCACACTCTCCAACAACAAAAGCCAAGCGCAGAATATTTTTTAAAGGTGTTATTTATTTATTTTCAATTAACTCATTCATTTAGAATTTTGGGACTAATTCGTATTGTAAATCTGTGTTGCCAAGTGTTTCGAGTATACTGTTTCCTTCTTTGTGACTATCTTGACATCAAAGAAACCTCACCATTCATTTTGCAAGTAACTCCTACATGCATAAAGAAAGATGCCAAATGATACCACACCAAAATAAATTCCCAATGCTTGAAAGACTCTATAGTATGACAATGTGACAGGCCTGTGTATTTTTAATAGGCTGGAGAAAAATGAAGGGCAGTTGGGACAAAGCAGCATGACATTGATAGTGTTAGGCTACATTTTACTGGACAGGTTTAAGTGAAGCGGAATACATTGCTCCAGTTTCTGCCATTTACAAAAGTAGAGTCATTGCAGGGAGGCTGATGAAATAATTGTGTGCTGGCAGGAAGGGGGCAAAATCATTGCAGACCTCATTATTTATAACAAAAAAAAAAAAACAACCCAAAAACCCCCAAAAAACATATTTACTTTAAGTGGTAAAGCATGATATTAGGGAGGGAAAAGGAAAAAATAAATTTGTTTTTTTTTGTTTGATGGACTTAATAATAATTCATAATTTGAGAACGTCTTTTTTAAGTTTTCCGTAATCAAGTTTCCCACGTGTAGACATTAATTTCTTACTCAGCTTCACTGTAAATCATATGACGTCGTACATCCATTTTTGATCTTTGTTTGAATGAAAGCAATGCATGGGTTAAGTGAATGACAAAGTCACTGGTAGGAAGGTAGGATATATCAGTGAGTGTAAAATAGCGGGAAACATTATGCAGGTTCTGAAGGTACAATTATTTTTGTCTTGGGAAACTTGGGAGATTTTAACCAGTAAGACCACTTTATTCTGAGCTCACCACCGGGAAATGAAATTCACTTCCTCCCCTGCTGTGAGTTCTGTTTCCTCTAGCTCTGTCCGTCTGTCTGTCTGTCCTTCAGGCTGAAGCTCTCTGAATTTCTGGTGCTGCTGTTGGTGTGTTTACAGTGGAATCAGGGGTGTGTTCCCGCTGTCTTTAGCCTGACCCTCATTATGACACAAAAAGAGTGTGCTGATAACACTAAGTGTTTCCTGTTTGTCCAGGCCTGAGGCTGCCCGATTAAAAAAGAAAAGAAAAGAAAAGAAAAAAAGTACAAGGGGGCATGAAGGAATTACGCACAAGAAGTAATGTAGTAATTAATTGTTTGGAACGATATGCTGACAGACCAATAAATACTTAAAAATTTTTAATCACATTTTTTTTTTCTTTTTGTTGGTCCTTGCTATAAACGTTCTCTTTTATAGGTTTATTCCTTTTTTACTTTACTTTTTTCTTCTTTCCACTCATTTTTATGGGGTCAAATTCACAATCTGTAAAACTCTAAAAACAAATGATATTTCAATTTTGGATTGAATCAGTTCGGTTTTACAAACGTGTGTCCCTGTTTCATGTAAGGAATTTTGCATGAACATGTCTTTTCCTCTAAAAATTCCTCAGTCCTATGAAGGATAAACAAACAAAGACTAGAGAAGATAAAGTTTGCCATCATAATCAGTTTATTTTTATGGGACTCTAACTGTCAAGTACATTTGAAGTTTAACAGATAACTACATACTTAAGGAAACCTAAATCATTTCCCTTCAAAAATGATGCTACTGCTGCTGAATTTGTTTTTTGTTTTGTTGTTTTTTTTTAAATGGTTGTGTGCTTTACTATTTTTTTTATGCAGTGCTGTTTTACCATGAGTATAATCTAAATCACTAAAAATAAAAAAAGGAGTAGACTCTGCTGTCTGTTTTAACTCAACATGTATTTCTCCATAAATAAATAAAAAAAACAGATAAGCAAAGAAAACTTTGGTTGATTGTTATCAATGTGTACATGGTGAATTTAGATTTATTCAGATAATCATATATTTTACATGAACTCAATTGTAAAGACGTACACCCCTTTCAGACATTGCGCTGATCAAAAGAACATCGACTGGCCTTGTTCTCTCTTTGCAAAGTAGAGCTCAGTCAAGATTGTTCTCCCACGTTGTTCCTCAATGGTGGAAAAAGCTACCAGTAGCTACGAGAAGCCCTTGAAAACCCTCCTCTTCCAAGAATACCTTCTGCCGTAGCTGCTTTCTCTCTTTAAATTCCGAACCTGCAATTCAATCGTGTCCTATCTGCACTGACTTGTTTGCTGATTTACCATAATTTACTATGATACTGTGGTTTGTATTCCTCTGCTAGATGCCACTTGATCTTTTCCTTAGATGTCTAATAAATATTTGTGGCAAACCTGATAGAAATAGGAATGTTTATTTTAAATGCTTTATTATGTATTACAAAGGTCTGTGAGAAAAACCTGAACAAAATATCTAAGCTCATAACGCTATGGGATGAGGGAAAAAAATGGTATCAATAGAAATCTTTTTAAATGAACAACTATGCAGAACTGTTTACTAGACAAGGAAAACAAATAATAATGCCACAAGAGACAGCATGAGGTAAATATGTTGAAAAAGACTGAATGGATTAAACATTATTCATAAATACAATACAGCTACTAAAAGATAAAATGATAGAAATGATTAAAATAGACCAGGTCAGAATATGTCAGCTATGTCTGGCAGACAAAACAGCCATAGCCATACAAGATTATTATGATGAAAACGCTTTATCCCAATAATCTTTTCTCAGAGAACATGAGCACATAACACCATCCTCCACAGCAGTTCACACACTAACCCAAATTTGTAATTATGAGCACTGTGTGTTCTGTGGGATTTATTTAAAAGTAAAGTAGGTTAGATGAGAGTTTGGGTGAAAAAAAGAAAAGAAAAAAAAACCAAGAAACCTAAACCTCATTGTTTAAGAGGTTAAACAGAGGAGGCCAATCCAGACAGGAAGTCAAAGAGAACATGAAAAAGTGTAAACTGTAGAGAACAAAAGGAAGTAGTGATGAGAAGACGGATATATTGACACATGTACAATGTCTCTGCCCTTTGATCAGCAATGGCTGATAACTTCAAAACCTTTGTCTGCAACAAAGCCGATGCTCAAATGTCCTCAAACAATACCTCCTTTCTCTCGGGCCACAGCTGAAACTGCTTACTGCCCTATGTAAGTACAAACACACACAAGTATACACACACCACAACAGTTTAGATTCTGAACCTCTGAAACCAAGAATAAAAGAGTAAGTATGCAGAACAGTTAAACAAAGACCAGATGGTAGTTCTTATGATGACAGATGCTGCCATATATTACCCAATACTGGCTGTTGTGGGCCTCACATTTAGATAATGAAGCAAATCTAGATCATGGGAAACATTTTCCCTTGTTTAGCAAACTACTGCACTTGCACCACCCTCTTCTAACCAGATATTATTTTAACTTTCTAAAGTGTGAAGAAAAACCTATAATATTCTTCTTCCTAGTCTGAACTTGGTTTCCACCTTACACACAATGTAACTAAGGATTTGGGTATATTATTAAAATGAACCCTAACTCAGTATTCAGCTATTTGTTTTTCATCATATGAAGTAGTTTCCTCTTACAGACGCCAATCAGAACCAAGTTAAACAGCACTCTTACCAATACCTGCTTTCAATAGGAATTTTATAGATTTGTATGGTGTTCATGTGTTTCTGCTTGCACCTAAAACTGACCCTAAATAGCCTATGCAGAGACAAACAATTTTTTTTTGCAATATTCCTATTTCAACAAAATAATTTTACTGAAAAACATATAAATAGAAAATTGCAACCTGCAACAATTGAAACAATACTAGAGATGCCAATTTAAATTATGCAAATTAGCAAAAACTGGCATTTCACGCAGAAAGATTCAACCTGACAGGCCACATATTATATTAATATTTAGAGTGTGAACACATGCTACTTGAAAAAAGAAAAAAAGTACCATTTATTGTAATGTTTTTATACTAATACTATACAATTTTCAGTATGTTGCACAGCCCTAATTAAGAGTATGAATATGTAAATATACAGTGGAAATCACTATGGACTTGTGAAAATCATTGTTATTGAATACATTTTTACAGATGAATCCACAAATGAAGGTGAAAAATAAATCATTTAAAGAAATGGCCTCAGATGAGCAAGAAACTCAACCAGCCTCTCTGAGTCTGTTTTTATTTAAGACCAGCTGAGGTAAGATGTAAAACTGTCTTTCAAATCCACATTCTGGTAAACATTTTCAGGCATTAGATGCATGGAACAATGACTTCACAACATTGAAAACAATGTCATACGAAAGTTTAAAACAGGAGGCCCAGCACTGTTTAACTGACAAGAATAGGTTAAAAAACAACAACAACAACAACAACAGATCAATATGACACTGTGTTCAAGATTAACAATGATAGCTGTCAACAACATAAAAACTTTTTGTATTCATCATCAGGAAATATTCTGTTTTGTTTGAGATGTCTCTTAGCACTGAAGCACTCAGAGAATATGGATGAGAGGAAAACAAAAAATATCCATCAGCGTCTCTCTACATTCATGACTCTTGAAAAAACTCAACTTAAACTGAACTCTTGAGTTATTTTATTAAGGATCTCCACAATCTTGTGATCTCATATATTCAGACTTTGAGGCTGAAGTACATTAAAGGCTGCTACTTCCTTACATGATTGTTTTTTTTAAGAGAGCAAAAAAAAGAAAAGGTGGGACTTGTAAATCCTCTTTCTTCTTCTTTTTTTTTTTTATTGAAATGTATTAATATTTCAAATTAAAGCTTATGGCTTAATGCACATGGCAGCATGGGACAATTATGGGTGCATGCCGACCTCCAGTTAAAAAATAACTCTTGTGAAAAACTTCCTCTGGGATACAAATAGCCTCTCTTGCCCTATAAATAAACACTGCTAGGGTTGGAAAGCAACCAGCCTCATTACACTTGGGGGCTGCTCTCAAAGTCATTGGAGTAGTTGTTTTTTTTTTTTTTTTTTAAGAAAACAAAACAGAATCACTTACTTAATCATGATAACACAAGCAATTTACACACACACACACACGTGCACACATGCTCAGGCGAAGTGTGGAGTCCAATTAAAAAGCAAAGCATTGCACAGCCTCGCTGGTAATTGCATAGTAATCCAAGCAAAACAAAATTTTTTAAGTGACTTGAAACAGGAAACAATATTTGTCTGGCTATATTAATCCAAAGTTGTGCCCATAAACCTGCCATACATCACCTAAATTATTAGACAGAACTAAAAACATCTCACAAAACAGTGTTTTATGAAGGAAAATGTTGGTTTAAATCCCACCCCCACCCCCACCATACCTTAGTGTGTTTATTGTTCCAGAGCTTCATAGGGGGTCAATTTATACAACAGATCTGAATTGAACATTGGGCTTGATGTCTGACTGTTCAACCTACTGCAGTGGGGCTTCTCATTTTGTGGAATTTTTGTCTAATCATTTATTCATAGTCCTTAAGACTCCTTCCCTTCTCATTAACCTGTTCTAGCCACAGAATCAATATAGTTTTTACTTGTAGTACAGAGTAAAACGTTCACTACCATGTCAGTAAAGACATGTACTAACATAGATATACTCCATATAGCTGATGAGCTTCAATTTCACACTGAGATGTGCATATATAAATATATATATAATTTTTTTCTTTTTCTCCAATACATGATTACCCAAAATAGCATACAAGCATCTGGCATCACCACTGGATCCTTTACATGAGATGACAAATTGGCCCTTAACTGCACAAAGGTATATCCACACAAACACATGCAGACACTGGAATCACACTTATCCCCATAACATGTAGTGTAATTCACATATTTGCTGACAAACAGGTTTCCTGGTGGTATATCTGTAGTTCATGTGCATGGCTGATAACAAATGAAGATGTCCCAAAGGCAGTTCCTGTTCTAATTGGATCCCTGTTTAAATGGACTCTTAACACATTTTTGTCTGACTTTCCTTTGATTAAATTAAACTTGTTCTTGAATCTTCTAGGGTGCAGTGCCAACTAAAACAAGAGTGAAGATTGAGCGAAAGAAGTAAAACAGCTGATGCAACCATAAGCTATCAGTAGCTGTAAGCAGTATCATAAACTACTGTGAGCAAAAGAATCAGAACAAAAAGAGGCTATTGATAGCTGCCGCGTCATACAACTATGTAGCCAAAATAGCATTTGGTGAGATTTTTCGCAATTAAATCAAATAATTGACAGATACTGCAAGTTATGTGTTTTCACACTGTTAGATGGTTGGATGAAACCCAACAAATGGACTGAACTGACTGCTTGGTTTCCCAAGTTAGGCTTGGTTGCGGTAACGGCATACCGCCACACTGCAGTCACTTGGCACGTACCGCGGTTATGACCTCGTTACCATCATCCCCCCCAAAACATAAGTAAAATACTGGCAACGTAGGCGTTAAGCTACAATATAAGCAATCAGGCACATCAGAAAGCCTAAACTGGAGGACGTCTTTAATATCTTTCGCATTGACAGAATTCTCATGTGGATGAGCATAGTGTACGGTGCATTCATATGTACCTGTCGCGACAGTGCACGGTGGAGATCAATGCATGGGGTTCAATGTGTTGTCATGACCAGAAAAAAGAATCAAACTGCTGCTGAAATATCCAGGAAGAGGGTTATTTGTTGTGACTAGCTAACTGCTAGTAACTATGTTCTATGGAAAAGTGACCAGTGAGCTGAAATAAAGGAGATCCGGTTGTCTCTCCATGGTAGTCGGCATTTTATACCGTGGTATAAAAAAATTCCAAACTGCCCCAGCCCTATCTAAAGTTGCTGATTATCATTTTCAATGAAAAGCAAAGAGACAAGGTTAATCCCTTAGCAAAGCAGTACATCCAAGCAACGCATCACAAAATTGAGCTTGGCTCAGCTTTACACAAATGAATGCATCCAACTTGAGGGTTTCACCATTGCATTCAATAATCAAGGAAATATCTCCTGAAGTACACGCCTCTACGTGACTACAAAGGAAAAAATGCATATGCACACAAAAATTGCTATACATAGCCTCAGAGCTTTTTACATCAATATTAACTACTGCTGACATTCTTCTGTCTGGATCTAGATAATGTATGTATATTCTGGATGAAGTGTCTGACGAGGGTCATAATTATCCCTGGGGCTGCCATCTCCTTCTGACCTGTGGTAATCATAAGACACACTCTTCCTCCATGCCTTTTTCAGATTAATACTGGGCTGTCCTGAAAGTTTTCCGGTCCTTTCCAGTAATAATACCCTTTCACTTTACCCAGCCAGAACAAACCATGCCAAACCAAGTGAGGCTTGGCCAAATCAAACACAGCCAATGAGCATACTTCAGGCTGTAGTTCATTTAAGGGAAATGTTCTATAACGACTCCTGCACTCCAGCGACATTAACTGTGCAATTGTTTTATATTTTACTTTTCTGCAGGAAAATCATAGTTCATAATTTGTACGTAATTGCTCCTTGATGTGCACAAAGAATCCTGGGAAAAACTATGGGTTAATGATTTTAACCAAACAGTGAACAGGTACCCCCCCCCCCAAAAAAAAAACATTTTCAGATGATCAGCATGTGATTTGTTTCTACAGTTCTGCTCCAGTTAACACATCAAATGTATTTCATAACTCCTGATAAAGAGGACTCCATTCCTCAAATGTTTACACAACTAAATTAAGATGCTACACATTCTGAAAGTGCTCCAAAAAAAAAAAAAAAAGAAAAAACACAACAAACTGCGAATGTACAGTTTAGTCCTCAGTGTCTTGTGGCTCAGATTAATTGATGCTATGAAACAGATGTGAAGCGTGAGAAGAGACAGAATAATCCACACATCAATTAGACACAGAGGCTTGGTGATAAGCGGAGGGTGTGTGTCTGCTGTAGATACTGCTCTACGCACATGAATGCATGTGTGCGGGTGTATGTGTGTAAGCCTTGAGTAATCCTGCTTAGTCTAGCAGCTGGGGGAGCATGAAGTGCTGGTAGCGTTCAACACTAGGACTCCTTTCAACAATAGATTAAACAGACAAAAAACACATACTGTGTGTGCTTGTGCAAGCATGCCTACAATGGTACAGCAAGTAAATCTTGTGTCTAGAGGATGGTTACAAGGGCTGAGAGTGAGATCATAGTAAAATCATATTAATTTGTTTAGGGGTGCTCCATTTAAAACAGCAGGACTGACACAACAACTACAAGAATCATTTGGGATTTCAACAAACATAAGAATTGCTATAATGTCATGCTTTTTTCACTATACATGTTGGAAAATGATGTTTACATTGTATAGCTGGATTCAGACTACTATTCAGTGTTCAGTCAAATGAAAACCAGCAGTGTTTGACATACAGGAATGGCATAGATTACCATATTTAGTACCAGGACTGGCTGGTGCTAAAGGTCCAACATAGTAGCCTACTGCAATAGTATATCAACCAGAACTCCTTGAATACCTCATTTAGTCAGGTTTATTTACTGCACCTTTAGATAATCCTGTAGAAGTGGGTGGCATTTGACTAGCCTAAAGGCAATGCAATAATGAACTAAGAGAAGGAGTTCATTATTTTTGAATGGACAAGAAATGTGAGCTGGCAAATGAAGTGCAGACTTCTAAGTTGGGTTTGTTGTACCTCTTTTTACACCATTTTTCACGTCAGTCTAGAAGCCTCCATTTAACACACTATTGCAGTTCCAAGCACTTCAAATGTAGGGCCTCCATTCAGACATAATAGTTCTTTCTACCACTGCTGATGAGATTGGAGCTGATATATACCCACAAATACAGCGGTCATTTGATGCAAGAAGAAATGCATTTGTTGTGTGTTCTTGTTCATTTCAAAAAGGGACTAACCCTCATTGAATAAAGCTAAATCGTGGCCTTACATGGGCAGACATTTTTCTTGGTAAAATAAAAAAGCTCCACAGTTCTGAGCAACTTAATACCACTTTATGTATGTTTCTAAATGTTTGTTAGTATATTATCACAGAAAGAAA
>JBAMYA010031499.1:0-15923 GCA_037176975.1 Arrhamphus sclerolepis | reverse complement strand
CTGGTTCTGTGGGTTTTTTGCCTGTTGTTGCCAATAACTCTGGGTGACAAAAAAAAAAAAAAAAAAAAAAAAAAAAGAAAAACTTTATGATTCTGACTGCGTTAAGAAATGGAAATGGGACTGGGCGTCCGTTGTTGCTGATGTACAATTGTGCACAATAACGGATTAGTTAATACACATACTTTGTGCCAGTTTCTATCGCGCATTTGCAGCAGTGAGTGTGAGTCTTTACTGCTGAGGATGTGGGTCTCAGGTAAAACAATACTAAAATAGTCACTCATTAAGTGTAATTGAGGTGGATTGTAAGTGTTAATTAATGATAGTGATTTTAGGTCATTTTCCCAACCCTACATCAGCCCCTGTGTCTAAACACTGTCATACCTTTCCTTTCCTTCTTGCTGGTGTGTCCTGTTGTCATCCTGTTTTTCCTCTCCTCCGACTCATTCCAACAGGACTTTTAGAGTTTTTCCTGCCCTGTTAACACTTGTGTTTTTCTAATAAAATAGTCCGGCCTCTAGAGTTTGGGTCCCCCACAACACAAAAATGTCATGCCAGCTCCTCCGTTTAGGCGGGTCAGCGCTGCCGACCTTCTGATCACCCGTCCCGACACTAAAGTTCCCAAGATTCCCTGGATTCTCCCAGCATCATTGTCTAGACTGTCGCGTTCATGTCTTCTTGTGAACATTATACTTTGATTCAGTGTTTTGTATGTGTCTCATTGCACTTCATTTTCAGTTATTTTTATTAAACCAATTTGAGTTCAACTGTCTGCTGTCTTCTGTCCTTCCTCGTGCTTCTCAGGCCTGACAAAAACATAACAGGGACCAATCAATTCAGGACCCAATACTTGATTTTATGATAATCAGGCTTTTCCTGGTCTTTGCAGAAGCATAAAGAAAAACTCTCTTTCAAAATGTCAAAATGATTAGTGAGGCGATTGAACTTTAATGTTTGAGCACATTTATCAGAGGCAGAAAAAAATGAATGAGTCAGTCTTTATGACAAAGTCAGACTAAAGTCAAGAGATGTGGGAGGTGAAAAATTAAGATCATCCAAATCAAAGCTTAAAATGTCAGCTTAACCAAATAATAGCCAAAAAAATACATCCTTGCTAACTTACCTCTTGTAGTAGTAATTAATCATAGAAATTGCTTTGCTTTGATTTGAAGATGACTATCTAGGATTTTGCACTTTACTATTTTCATTGAGGACTTTATTCAACAGAAACTGGTTCTGTTACGCTACACAGCATTTTCTATAAGAGATATGTGTTTGTGAGGTTTTTAAAAAGACACCAGTCTATATACACAGATAAAATAAACTTGCCAAATTTGTATTTAAAAGGCATGCTTAGGATTGCCGCTGTGATGAAAGCTGGTCTGGATCAAGCTAGCAGTAGCTGGCAAGCCCCTTGATTCATACCAAACCTGGAGAAATAATTAATGCAATAGAAGAGTTAAAAACTGACCTTAAAGGTGACAATGAAAGCTCGAGACATGAAATTGACCGCATGGGACAAGAAATCAATAGCAAAGTCTGTCAGAGCAAGTTGGTGAAACTGAGATGAGTGTGGAACAGGCGGAGGGCTCAGTGATGAGGGCAGCGCCTGTGGAGCAGCAGCAGGCCCTGCTCTCCAAAGCAGCTGACTTAGTCACAGCCAAGACGGGACAACTATGAAGGGAGGTGAGGAAGACTTGGTAACAGTTTATTGATAAACCTCTGAGAGGAGAATTACCACTACCAAACAACTTTGACCTGAGAATACAGCAGGCTCACGAGTCACTCGCGCAGAAACAACACCCTGAAGCCTCACCGAGACGATTATTATTCATTTATTATTAACTAGAGAATTCAGAACTAAGGAAATGATACTGAAATAGGCTTGAAAAAAAATACAGTTGGACTGCAGAACCATCTTCTCTGACAGTAACTATCCTTTTTCTACTCTGTGCTTATTCACGACTGCAGACGCATAAAGAGAGTCTTAAAAGAAAAAGAAATTTGTTCCAAACACCGAGCACGAACATGCAGATTCACTGGGACTATGGGATCTGAACATACACCAGTGCACAGGAAGAACAATGGAAGATGAAAAATGCTGGCTTGAAGTTGAGGAGCTGGACAAACCAGAAGAGAGAAGCTGGTGATGTGACTTCATGACCTGCTTGGGGGGCAACAGATCAGTGATCACCATGGGAGAGGATCAGAGAAACAACAGTTCCAGATAGATCACACTGCATGAGAATTTACAAAACGTGGTCTGGTGAGACTTGTCTCTTTTTTTTTTTTTTTTTCCATTTTTGGCCTTGATTTGATTACAGTTTCCAGGGAACACTGTCTACTCCCATAATGGGACGAATGGAGGAATAGGATGGGAATGCCTGCTCCTTTACACTCCGCAGGCATCATCTTTACTGGGCTCTACAGGATCTGCTTGTATTAGAAAAATACTTTCCTCCATATTCAATCACTTAAAAAGTGCACCCCAGAACTGAACACCATAGATATAGAAGTGTTCAATAGGAACATTAGATATCTGATCATAATATAATTTATCTCACGATACATCTAAATAACTGACCAAAGAATACACTGTGTAGAATAGATACCAGTATTTTGAATAATGAAGCCATGTGAAGAAGTTTAAAAGGGAAATTAGTGTTAGTGCCAATAAAGATGGTCAAGTATACATGTAGATAAGTATGTAACTGGTGTACAGTTAAAGCAAAATGATGATGAATTACAAAAACATTTAGAAAACCAACACAAAAGAATAAAGACACAGAATTGACAAACCAGATAAAAGAAATCAAAAGATAAATAACATTTAAAATAAATTGAGATTCACAAAACAAGACTTTTATGAGTCGGGCCTGAAGCAACAACATTTTCAGCAAGATACCTTAAAACAGTTAAATACCTCAAATATCAACAAGCACAGCTTTGTCTCCAAGGTAAGTAAATATGTTTAATAACTGTAGTGTTATGTTATACTGCCAGCAGATACCAGCTAATGAACCCAAAATGAAAAAAAAACAACAAAAAACTAAAACCAGCCAACCTGCTCCATGTTACGTTATACAGGCCTACTGCTTTTGCTTCTTTAAAACTGTAATAGTGCGTAGACACCAACCCAGCTTTACAGGAACAGTGTTCCTCCTTAATTTTGTGGTCGTCTGTCTGGATCACCAGGTGATGCGGTGGTTCACGCTCGCTCTGTGATCTGTAAGTTTTAGCTTCTATTTTTATCCGTATTTTATCATTATTTTGTTGCCCAGAGAGCAAGACATCTTGTATCCTTCAAATGCGTACTGCAAGCCCTTCCGTCTGCTGCTATCTGAAATATTCGCTTTATTCCTCCAAAAATCGGCCAATATTGTTCCTGGGAGGGTAGTGAGAGACAGTGAGATCGCCATGGGAGAGGGGCTTGCAATAGGTCAATTATGTTGTGACTTCTGACTTGCACCAGCTGTTCTCTTTCCAGTCACAATGACGCTGTAAACAAAACAGGTCATGTGGGGTCTGGAGCTCTGTAGCTCTGGATGGAGAGGGATGCAAATCTCCAATGGTGCAGAGCTTACTTTTGGGAGGGTGAAGAATGTTCTGGTTTGAAGAGTGTGTGCATCAGGTTGACGTTTGCTGACTGAGGAGTTCTTTTAGGTGTGGTGGGGCATTTCAACAGATGCATCGGTGTGTGGTGTGTAATGAGTGTGGCTTTGTAGTTTATTCTTGCGTTAACAAGAAGCCAGTGTAATTTCCAGAGAATTGGGGTTATTGACTTTGACTTGCTTTGACTAGGATTTGTGCAGCACTATTTTGAATGAGTTGAAGTTGATTGATGCTTTTTCTTGCAATTCCAGTGAGGAGAGCGTTACCGCAATCTAGCCTGGAGGAGACAAAGATGTGGAGAGCTTCTCGGGCTGCATTAATATTCAATTAATAATCGAACTGCAGCCACATGAATTGTAATCAATCAATCCCAGCCCTAATAACGCTCAGACAAATATTACAGAAAGAATTCCAAAAGCTGCATGAAAACCTGGAATTCAGCCAAGAGCAGATCTCAATGCTAATTAAAGAAAATAATTGTATCTAAGATGGTCTCTCATTGCTCCCAATAGAACTTGTAACTGTCACCTAAGAAAACGAGGAAAGAAAGAATCCACTCTAGCAGCATGACAGAGAACCTTGCGTTCTCCAGTTTTCCCGAACAAACAAAAGATGACAACCCCGAACAGCTGATTAAAGAATTCATGGTCACCCAACTGAAAATCTCAGCATAACCATCTCAAAATCTCATAACTGCATACGCATAATGAAAATGAGCATATCTCTGCAACCATAAGGTCTGTTTGAATACTTCTGGTGTAATAATAAAGGGAACACTTGTGAGATTTGTTAAGATATGCATATGTCAGTGTATGTGTTACTGGTTAAGAATAAATGAAGGTGGCACAAAGCGTAAATGAAAAAAAAGTTCAGGGTTCTCCTTAAAAAAAACAACAACAAAACAGTATCACTGCTACATGCGAAAATTGCGATCAATTCCAGAGGATCCTAAAGCTTCTGTGTGATTTACCAGAAAAAAAAATAAACATTTATCGGTAAAACAGCAAAAGATTTTTTTCTTTTTTTTTTTACATTTTGGTAAAGTGATTTCTGTTTTTTGTTCTTCTTTTGCCTCTGTCTCTCTGTACTTGGTCTGTTCTGTAGCGTCAGAAATGTCATGAGTGACTTTAAATAACTGGGCTGTAGGAAGTTTGATATTTAATAATTCATTTAGTTGTCATTTGAGTTGTGTTTGGGGGATGTAAAAAAGGTTTATGTAGTTGTGTTGCCCACGTTGTGCTCTTTAATTTAATGTGCAACATCACTACATCTGACATCACACTGTGTTTACTGAGAACTTTAGAGTTCATCATAGTTCACCATATAGATGGAACAAAGAAACGGCCACATCCAATTGAAGCAATTTTTAAACACTTAAGAAGAAACAGCCATTACAACATCAAGGAAAAAAATGGAAGGGAACCAACTATGGCCTGAAGGACCACTTTCCTTGTGAGATCCTGGACAGATGGAAAGTACTTTCCCAGATCAGGAAACTGTGGCCAAGAGGTGCAATTGCATTTTACAAGTAAATGACAAATTTAAATTTTAGAAAACAAAATTACATAAGCAAAAACAATTTTACAGGGCATGGTTTTTTTCTTCCATGCAAAAACTATGACCAACCTTGAAACAACTGTAGTAGCGCAGAATCTGATGGAAAGGGTAGGTGCAGTAACCTTGTATATTTGGTGAGTTGTTTTATTTGGTAAGTGTATTTTCTGTGTGAAATTTGAAATAACGTCAGATCTGACATTCACGTCTCTCTGGCACTTTTGTTGTAAGTGAGTTTAACAATGATTTGTCCATTTCGTTGACATAATCATAGCCAGTTTATGCACTTTTGTTCTTCTTGTAGGAATTGTTTAGATCTTTTGAATAACAGGACAGAAGAATCAGATGTGATGAATTACTGAAGAGCTTATTTCAATGAAGGGCTGTCCTTCACAATAATTGCTGATATGATATCCTCTTTCTATGGTGTAAACATTAACCAGCAGTCTCTTAAAACTAAATTTAAAGAGGCTGAGCTCCATCGTAGAAGTCATTATTCCTATCATACCATATGATAAAATAGATGGATTATAGCTTGTATGTTGACCAACATACAACAATCTATTAGTGATCACTCCCAATTTCCTCTCATGTATGAAACCTTAGTGTTGTCCCGACGAGACTGAGCATTGCGGCACAGCATTATGAGCACAGCATTATGGCTGCAATTCAATGTACCCTACATCATCAGCATGGTGACTAGCACTCAAGACTGTCTAGTCACAAGTACTGCTCATCTACAAACAATCACAACATTGAAGGATGGGTGTCCATATTTACAAAAGGAAGGTGACTGATCTTCATGATAAGCTATTGGAGGTTTCACCATCAACACCTGCCTATAGATTTTACCTGTTGGTGTGTGTGAAAGTTGTGATTACTGGATTAATTCTAAGAATAATGATTTAAAAAAACGCACACATCAGGTTGTAGTGGACCACTGGAAAAGCACAAGTAAAAACTCAATGTATTTGTTATTTTAACTGCTGTTTTGTCAGTTCATTATTACATTTAAATTGTTTATGTTTTGTTGATGTTTTACTCTGTTTTTCTTTTTTTTAAATTATTGATGTTTTCTGTAAAGTGTCCTTGAGATATCTGAAACGTACCTATAAATGAAATGAATCATTATAAATCAATTTTTGTACGCCAGCATTTTGGATAAACTTATTTGAAGACCTTAGAGATGTACAGAACTTGACTGAAGTCATCAACATCTCTGCTTGTTGAGAATTTTACATTGGTGATGTCATGCAGAAGGATCTGGATGAAAGTGCGACTCTGTGGAAAAGTCACAGGATCAACTATGCTAGAACACTGTCGTGTCCTGGTGGAGTTCCCAATGAACTGTGCTACTGACTGCACAGGTAAGAGACTGGAGATGTATTTATTCCCTGTTGCCATTTCTTCTAGAGCTGAACATACAGAACTGGATTCATCCCCCAGGTGGTGACCCACACATCCAGGAATGCTTGAACTTCATTATGGAGCACAATCAACTGCAGAACTGACCTATCGCAAGCACCGCCCCCTTTGGTTACTGTTACTAGGACTTTGGTTTTGGCAAAGGGAAAAAAAATAACACCTCCTTCCAACCTCTCAGAGTAACGTGAGTCACTGTTACACGTGTCCCAGGCACAACGTTAAACCACAATTCTAAAAATATAACGTCAAAAGTGTGCCATGTCTCTATTGAAGTCAATGGGGCTTTTTCCTGAAGTTGTTGGACTTCCGGTGGAAGCCTGTTCTGTGTGCTGCGATTGGCCAGTCTGCATTTTGGGGGCGGGGCTTGCGATAGGTCAAATGAGAACTCTAGGAGTGTTCATCAGAACTGAATCTTAAAGCAATTGTCCAACTATAATTGTTTTGATTACTGGAAACATGTTTACATTTTTTAATTATCTTGTGCTGTCAATGATATTAGTTTTACTGGACAAAGTCTATATCTTATCTAAATTATCACAGAAAATTTCAAGTGCGACATAAGCTGTGAAAAGCAACGTTTATTACAGTACCAGTATGTACATATCAAAAATTAACAATGCTTAATCAGTCATTTTTTTTACATTTTTTTTTCATTACATACTTTCCAGATCTCAGGATTGACTGTCCAATGGGGAACAAGAACATGTTTGCATCAAATGTGTTCCTAAAAATTTCTCATCTAGTGAATTCAGAATTCCAAAACCCATCTGCGATTTAAACACATCACATGAATCTAACAGTGGTAATTTCAAGGAGTTTGAACATGTGTGTGCTGTTGGGAAACACCTCATTTAGAAATAGCTGTGAGTGAAAATTATGTTTACTCCGTAGTTCATAATCGTGGCTGTAACATCACTGATATGATACATAAATACATGCATCTAACATGTATACCATTTCCATTGTAGACCAAGAAACGTCCTGCTGATCCAACAAAAGTTGGTTGATGTTTTATGTGGTTTATTAGTAGAGTTAAAAACTCTTGTCTTGGACCACTTGTATCAATGGCGTCTTCAAAAACACCAGCATCATCATTAAATTTGACCACCTTTGAGCATCTCACAAGTCTCTGAATACGATGCACACTTGAAACCTCGGTCGGCTCCTAATCAAACATTTGACTTTGAAATGTTGAACCAAGCGACTCTTCCATGATGGTGTATGACAGGTTTTTGATGATGTCAAGCACTGTCATGTTTACCTCCTACCTATAATGACACAAAAGCATCTTAGATTAGTTGAAATGACAGACAGTGCACAATTAGCATTTTTTTTGTTTATAAAAAACAAAACAAAACAATTAAAAAAATTAATGAGCACACATCAATACAGGGATTTTAACAAGAAAATATTCAGAGGAAAAACTTGATTGCCCTTGATAGCTGCCATCTTGCATGATCATCTCTGGGTAAAAGTAACATTTAAAAGAACAGGCTCTTTGTTCTGTTCCTCAACACAAAGTGCATGAAGATTTGTGTATTTTCCCTTATGAAATGAAATGATCATTGTTTTTAATAAGACTACACCACAACCTTCTTACACTTAAAAGTTTCAATATTAAAGAAAACAACAAAAAACTGCATACACCCAAGGTACTTTTTTAGTAAGTAAACCATTCCTCATATTTTTCAGGTGGTCACTGGGAGCTGAAGAAACTCTGGGGGGGTGTTGAGGCTACAGACTGGGATGAACTCTGGAAGCCACGTGTACCATGACTACATCAACCCCATCTCCACCAGAACTGTGATAATAAACCCTAGATCACCTGAGACCTGAAAGAGCTTCTCAATAAGAAAAAAAGATCCTGCAGGGAGGGAGACAGGGAATCATTGAGGTCAGTACAAAAACACCCGAAAGTCAGATTAGAGGAGGTGTACTGGGGAAATCTGGAGAACAGGTTCCAGCAGAACAACATCAGAGATGAAGAAGATCACAGACTTCAAGCAGAAGCAAGCTCAGCATCCTTCCCCCACCCTCCCTTGACCCCCAGCTTCTCTGTCACATCCCAGCTGTCTCATCTTCCACCTCAGTCATGGATCTGCTGCTGCTTCATCATTGTCTCCAGGAGATGCTGGAACCCCCACCACCTCCCCCTCCCTCCTGTCTGTCTCCAACAGTCAGGTGAAGAGGCAGCTGGAGATACTGAACAGGAACAAGGCTGCAGGTCCAGATGGTGTCAGCCCCAGACTCCTGAAAACCTGTTCTGACCCACTATGTGGGATTCTACAGAACCTCTTCAACCTCAGTCTGAACCAGGAGAAGGTTCTGGTGCTGTGGAGGACATCCTGCCTTGTTCCAGTACCACAAAGATCTCATCCATCTTCTCCTAACAACTCCAGACCTGTAGCTCTCACATCACTGAGACGTTGTTCTTCTCAGGGAAATAAAATGATGCCAAGCCGTTTGTTGTTGGTGGTGGGTTTTCATTGTGCTCGTGCTCCCACTCGTACAGAAAATGACACTGGTCCTCCAGTCATCCACTATCCACTCTCAGGATAATAATCCCATAGTCTGATAGTCCAATATGTCCAATGTCTCTTATATATTCTAGGCCCCTCCCATTAGGCAAACATTTAGCAATAAACATGATTTTCTCCCTTATACTGATTTAATTAATAGAAAAATAATATAAATTACATACATCCTTAGTATCATATTATAATAATCACACAGGTCCCTAGAACTCGCTAGAGCACAAGGAGATGACGCATTTCAGTCCATCGTCCCACGTTTATGGACTGACTCCTTTAAAAGACAATTGAAGGCCCTTTTATTTAGACAAGCTTTTAGTTGACTGAAAACAACTTTTTTAATCTATTTTTGTTTTCATTTCTTTTTATATTTGTTTTTTATTTCTTTTATTTTTGTCTTTATTTCTTTTTATGTTTTTAATCCCTATTTGTTTTCAATTTCTTTTTTATCTTGCTCCGCATTTTATTGTAAAACACTTTGTAATTTCTATCTGTGATGTGCTCTAGAAATAAAGTTGATTGATTATTACAAAATAAATACAATAAACAAATAGAAATGTTTAGCAGGAATCAACAGAACATGTGACTGTGATGTCACTTCCTCTGCCCCACAATCAGCTGTGTCTTAACAGCCTAACAGGTGTCTCGCTGCTCTGGTTGGCCACCAGAAGTGACAACACCCTGAAGTAAAGAGGTAAGCGGCGTCTAACCTACAGCGCAGGTAAACGTGTGCACCCGTATATATTTGCCTCTTAACCATATATTGTCATCGCATGTAACCTGTCTCTGGGGTGACCGCTCGACGTGACGGCACTCTGTCACAATCACACATCACCAAAGTCCTGGAGATGCTTTTATTGGTCCACCTCAGTAAGCTAACGAGCACCTTTCTGCAGTTTGCTTCTCATCAGGGGTTGGAGGACACATACACATTATAGGCAATTTGGCAAACACCTTCCGCCACTGTGCTTGGTAATGTACAAGATGACCCACAATTTAAATGTGAATTTTAGAAAGTAAAGGTTATTAAGTTATTAGTGAAAACATGTGAAACTCAGTCAAGCTAATTAATCTGATTCATTTAGCAACCATTTAATTCAGTAAAGGGCAATTTATACAAAAAAACAACTTTTCCATCATTTTTGTTCAAAACAATGGCAAATGAAGTTATAGGAAATACATTAGGTCTTGTGCTGATATGTTGCATCACAGTGTTTTTTCACATTGGGTCTTGACTCATCTCCTCTTCAACATATTTACAGAGGCAGTTCATTTTAACAGCAGCAAAAAAACAAATAAACAGTAAAAGTGCTTCAAGAAGTGGTAAACTGAATAATATGAAATAAATACAGTTCGGCCATCGGGGCCGCTACGTCTGCTGTGGCTGTTGCTCCCAGTAAACGGTTTGTGTGTTGGAGCGCGCGGACAGCTGCTTCATGTCCGGCGTCTCCTTGGTGACGGTGAAGAGCTTTTTGTTGCTAGTTGTGTAGGCTAGCTTCATGTAGCTCAACACACAAAAACAGGTACCAGGGTCCCTAAGATTCTGGCACCAGCTCCCAAACTGCTGCCGTCTCTGCCTTTTCCTCTGTACATGTCCAGCGCCACCTGTTTTTAAGGCCCTTGTCAACTGCGACGTTTCCCTCTGGCTTCATGAATTTAGCCTCCATGCTTTTGATTTTGGGAGAAACAACTGCGGATGCTGCATTCAAGACCACTCGGAGATAGCGTGTTAGTGTTTTGTTGTTTTTTTTTTTTTCCTGAATCATAGTCAAACGCCGGAGATCCGGTGCCGGAAAACTTTAATCCCTGTGCTCAGCTGCACACATCAACTCTTCCAGAACTATGTCTAGAACTCATGTGAGGTGTCCATTTTAACAGAGACAAATCTGACCTAATTAAATACTTTATCTAAGAGGGAGATAGAAGCTGGTGGATGAGCTGTTTCCAACATGCCAAGGGTGCCCTCTAGTGGACAGCACAAAAACAACCCCTTTAAAAACAGCAGGTTGTGTTGAATTAGACATTCAAAATCTACCTCACCTTGGGTGGCTTGAAAGGATAGTCTGGTGTGAAGGCGATGTCCAGGAAAAACACGCCTCCTTCGTACACGGAGCCTGGGGGGCCCAGGATGGTGGACCTCCACTCATAGATGTTGTCTCCTTTAGGACCGGCGCTGTTGACACACAAGAGAAACACTGGGTCACATCTCAACCCCATACTGGGGAAAAGATCTTGATTATGTTGATATCATGAGGAATAATCTGCAGCCAGTCAAGCTTTAGGCCGTCATCAGGTTGTCCAACAAGACAATGGGCTTTTTACATGTAAATCATCTCCGAACTGAAAACCTGCTCTGGATTCAGGAACACTGCGTAAAACTGTGATGCCAAGAACTCGGCCAAGGAGGTGGTGCTGGCAAGCCCTCTGCTTCTGAAGGGCTACAGGTGAGACCTGAGACTGAAGGGAAGGAAAAACCTGGATGACTGTTTCTGATGAGAGCAGATAACGCCGTGTCTTCTGTCCAAAGAAGCATTCAATAGGTGACGCAAAAATGGTTTGATACGATGTTGGAGGAAAAGAAATTAAGGCATTTTTCCATCTAAGCAAAACTGCTTCTTCTGTATTATCTGAGAAAACACAGCTTCATGACGCCATTAAACTTTCACGCCTCAAGTCTATTTAACCCTCCTGGCGTTTAACGTTTGATTTTAGCTTCTTAACCTTAAAATCTATTTACTTTGTCATGCTTGGTATCATCTGTTTCAGCACAAGCTTATTGTGGAAACTGAAAATAAAAAGTATCCCTGTATAAAATATTACCAGGTGACTACATTATCAAAGTAAGACTGAGAAGACTTGGTAGCGACTAGACTTTTCATACATACATCACATCTCAGCAGATCGATGAGGAATAAACACGAGGAACAGCTTATGATTGTTTTAACGGAACACGCCAAAACGCGCTACACCAGTCATGCGGCCCACAAAACACAGCAGCTGAAGAGGACAGCGGAAACCTAAAGTGTCAAGACACAAGAGCAGGAACTAAGCCTAGAGAATAATATTTCATTTCTGAACTGACTGAAAGCATTCAACACCACAATCAAGGTCCTGAAGTGGCCCTCTCAGAGATCTCAATCCTGTTCAGAATCAGTGGAGATAAAGTTAACGACCATGCCTGATAGATCAGAGCCTCATCTGGACAGATGTAGGGTCTGAAAACGAGTCATAGCACCTCCTCATCCAGGAGGCGGTGCCAACGTCTGCTTTTCAACTGCTTCTGCATGCAGTTGGTTAGTGCTACAACCAATCAGAGCCCATTGATTAAAATTATATTTCAAGCTATTTCTTGTTTAAACCATAACTGTTCGATGCTACAACCAATCAGAGCAACGAACGACATAGTCAGAGCGATGCAACGGGAGACTGTCATTGAGAACAGTCTGCTGGAGAGAAGCAATAATATAATGAGAAGGAAATCCAACGATTATTGCTGGGGTTTTTTCCAGCATAATTAGAGAATAACCAGTTTGCTTACTAAAAGTATGTCTTCAAAAAACAGAACCATAATACAGCTGGCTACAGCTAACAGACATACATAATCACGTTCAGATTACTTGTTGAACATCTGTCTTTATTGTTTGATAAAGTTTACAAGACATCTCTTCCCATTTATAGATGAAATGGACTCCATCCACCACAATCCCAAAGAGACTGTCACAGAAGTCCAAGTCTTTAATTAACTGTTAAAGCTAAAACTGATTCAAACTCTGTTTTCCATCCAGACTACAACGTCTCAGTTCTGCCATCATCACGTTAATCAAAGAGACTCTACAAGGATAGGCTGATCTAATTAGCTCTCCAAGACTTTAGGGCATAGTTAACATGTCTGCTGGGTAAATGTAAATATTCTAGAGGTACATCTAGATTTTTA
This sequence comes from Arrhamphus sclerolepis, assembly GCA_037176975.1. Taxonomy (NCBI): domain Eukaryota; kingdom Metazoa; phylum Chordata; class Actinopteri; order Beloniformes; family Hemiramphidae; genus Arrhamphus; species Arrhamphus sclerolepis. The sequence goes on along the minus strand of JBAMYA010031499.1, from coordinate 2,870 downwards.
GACGAGTCCGTGCCCAGAAACCACACAAATTGGAAGAGCTGGAACAATTAGCCTCAGAGGAATACGCTACGATCCCTCAAGAGACATGTGCCACATTATTTATCAACTACCATGAGAGATTGGTGCCAGCTGGAAACCAAAAAGGCAATACCACCGCTTATAACCATCACAGGGCTGATCATTTAGCTTCATGGAGATTTGTCTTTGGTGTTCTGGAACCCAATAAAATATTAAATCTTTTGGTTATGGTCTATTTCTTGTCGTTTCTTAAATTTCAAAAAGGGGCTATTAATTTTGACCTTAACTGTTTAAGAGTCTATGAAAATCTGAAGTGCTGTAGTCATAAATCATTCCACACATCTATCACACGCCTCATTACGAGCAACAGTCCAAGCCACGGCAACAGAGTGTAAAACGATAAAAGGACTTCATCTGCCTGCAGAGAACGCTGAAGATAATGAGCACTGATGTCGACAATCGCTTCACCAGCAGCAGCACAGCTTCTTTAGTTTGATGCACAACTGACTGCCTGATGAACCCCCCCGTTATACACCAACAGCTGAAATAAATGGGGTTCTCTAAGCAAAACGCTACAGTGCTCTAACTCGTAGTCATTTGAATAGTCAGAATTTACAAATACAGAATGATCCATTATTCAGCATCAGTTCCAAGAATAATTCAGTTCACTAATCTGATTTCTTGCTCACGCCTTAAGTGACAACAGAAGAGGAAAATGTCAGGCGATGATCTCCCCTCGTGCAGCAGACGCTCCGCTCTGTCTGCATTTTTTCACAGCACAACACTCACATTCACCAGATAATAAAGCCTCAGACTCTTCACAGACAGACCACTGACAGGAAAAACATGCCGACGAGAGCAGCGCAGGCAGCGCCACGGCTTTTACCATCACAGACACATCAAAGATCAACACGTGTCCACGCTTGTGTTGTCTTGTTAAAAAGCTGCAGGTCAGTCATCAAACAGACCTTTTATTTTAAGTTGCAAATTTCTTTGCGTTTTATATCCAGCAGATAATAGAAAAATAAATGGATGAACTAGTATGTGTAGACGATGTATCCAGGTGGATATATAATCTGACATTAGTGTACTGGTGTTTATCTACACCTGTCCACTGGATACCAGTGTGGGATGCCTGCTGGCGTGACCGACCTCCAGTCCGACCCTCAGACCACCACATATTAATATATATTCAGGATTCCCACTCTTTCCCTGAAATTATTTTCCAGGACTTTTCCAGGACATTTTCAGCCGCTACAGAGATCAGTTATGACGTCGTCCACATTCTTCTGTCCCCTCATTCTTTGGAAGTGTTCTTTGCTACAGTTGTAACCTCCATTTACCCAGATTGTTTCTATGTTTATTACACAAACATCTGATGTGCAGTCTATGGCTACAATTGATCTATGAAAAGTAATGCTCACGGACCAATACTAGTGACACTTTTCAACATCAAGTCTCTAGTTTTGTCTCCAAGCGCAGAGTCCGAAACAGTCTGAAGAGAACTGAGAACTGCTCAAAGTGAAAATGCAAATTTGATTGGCTGGTAGCGTCACGTGGGGCGCTGTGCCTTAATGTTGTCTAGAACAGTGGTCTTCAACCCTGGTCCTCAGGGCCCCTGGTCCTCAGGGCCCATGGTCCTGCATGTTTTAGATGTTTCCCTGCTCAAACACACCTGGCTGTGATCAGTGACAGACTTGTGCAGACTTTCAAGACAAGCTGATGGCCATCCAATCAAGTGTGACGAGACAGGGAAACATCTAAAACATGCAGGACAGTGGACCCCGAGGACCGGGGTTGAAGACCACCGGCCTAGAAGATCAGGAGACAACATGCATGCATGCGCAAAACTTTTTCCTTCTCTCACAAGGTGGCGAGGATAAATAATTTTCCAGGATAACTTAACCATTTCCAGGACATCTGACCTTTTTTTTTTCCAGGCCTGGAAAATTGGTCAATCATTGCCAGGTTTTCCAGGAACCCTGATTTTCATACCAGATATTTGGATATTTTTGTACCACACCTTATACATTTTTGTCCCTCTCCTCTCTCTGATGGTAACACGTTTCTAAAATGGATTTCTAGATTGCATAGGTCACAGGTGTCAAACAGGCGGATCGGCGCACCATCTGCTGTAATGTGGGCTCTGTACTGGTCCATTGTGGTGAAGAAGGAGCTGAGCCAAAAGGCGAGACCCCCAGTTTACCCGTCAATCTTCGTTTCCACCCTCACCTATGGTCATGAACTGTGGGTAGTGACTGAAAGAATGACATCACGGATACAAGCGGCCAAAATGAGTTTCCTCTGTAGGGTGGCTGGACTATCCCTTCAAGATAAGGTGAGAAGTTCAGTCATCCGGGAAGGTCTCAGTGTCAGCTGTTGCACCTTCACATCGAGAGGAGCCAGTTGAGGTGGTACGGGCATGTGGTGAGGATGCCCCCTGGACGCCTCCCTTGAGAGGTGTTCTGGGCACGACTGGAAGGAGGCCCAGGACACGCTGGAGAGGTTATGTCTCTTGGCTGGCCTGGGAACACCTCAGTATTCCCCGGAAGAGCTTGAGGTGGTGGCTGGGGATCGGGGCATCTGGGCTTCCCTGCTGCCCCTGCAACCTGAAACTGGATGAGCGGGAGCTGATGGACGGAAGAATGGACGGACACGTGTCAAACTTGAGGCCCTCGGGCAAAATCCGTCCCGCCACTTCATTTAATCTAGTGAGAGCGTGAAAAGATGAGATTTCAATGTGACTGAACGTTTGATTCAGTTCTGACATCAGAGAGTGGAATAACTGAGGTGGAGAGCAGCTGCTTTAAGGTGGAATAACTGAGGTGGAGAGCAGCTGCTTTAAGGTGGAA
>JBAMYA010031488.1:0-15925 GCA_037176975.1 Arrhamphus sclerolepis | reverse complement strand
ACACACACACGTATATATATATATATATATATATATATATATATATATACATACATGTATCTGTTAAAGTTTTGAAAATATTAACACCTAAATATTTCATAGTCTCTGTCTTCCATTTAAACTTAAACATTTTGCATATGTCTTGCCGAGGTGAGTAATTACAGGAGAGTGAGTATTCTCTACATTTAGTTTGTAGCCTGAATAGAGACCAAATTTGTGGAGGCAGGATATGAGATTAAGCAGACTGGTATCAGATAAGTCACCAGGATGGATGGATGGATAGATGGATAGATATAACTGTATTAATCCCCGAAGGGAAATTCAAATATATATCTGCATACAGACATGTTTTATATTCTTTTCCCTCAAGTGAAATTCCCATTATTTTCAGGTCCTCCCTGATTTTTTGAGCAAGTGGCTCTGTAAATAATGCAAATAGGCTGCAGCCCAACGGGCAGCCTTGCCAGCATCCCCGTTCCAATGAGATTGTGTTTGAAAGACTGCTGTTTATTTTAACCCTGGTCACCGGTGAATTGTATATGGATTTAAGGCATCTTATAATTGTATCATTACAACCAAAGCATTGTGGGACCAGGTACAGAAATTCCCACCGTACAGAGTCGAAAGCTTTTTCTGCATCAAAGCTAATTTGTAAGGACTTCATGTTACTTCTGCTTGTCATGTCCATAAGGGCCAATGCTTGCCTCATGTTGTTTTGTGTGCTATTTTTAATGAACCCTGTCTGGTCCATATAATTCAGATCTGGGACAATATTTTCTAGACTGCTAACAATTATTGAGGTCCAGCGGGTCTAGAGGAAGGCTTTACAGAGGAGGGCTCAGTTAATTTGGGTTGACTGTATACATTCCTGTAGTACATTTCAAATGACTTTTGCATTTGTTCTGGCCTAAGACACAACTTGTTAGTGATGGGATCTTTATTTTGTAGATAGATCTGTCTAATTGTTGTTTTCTTGTTGTTTGGTAAACTTCAGTTTAAGGCCCACTTTAGACGGAAATAATCTGACCCAAAAACACAAAAATGTATGTTTTGCGTGCATACCGACACACAAAAGTGTGTGAAATTTCCTGTTTACCGATGCTCTCCAGGTGGCTCTGTGGTAGCACCACCAAGCGCCTGCGTACAACCTTTCTACTTCTCTTCTTCCTCTTCTCTCCCAGCGCAAAATATAACAAAGAGAAACAACATGACGAAACAACGCGTGAGAACTTACAATTTTGTCTGGACAGAAGAGGAGGTAGAAGACATGTGTGTCTCGTGCTCATTGGGTGAGTTCGCAGCGCTGAGGTGGAGCTGCTGAACATAACGAAAGCGTGGACTGGGAGTCCTGTCAGTCTAAATATACAGACGCATGATGAGAAAATGCAGTTTTGCGTTGTCAGCCGTTTAGACGGTGATGCGAGAGTGGAGCGCTTCTAAGATTTCCACTCGGGAAGGTGGTTTCACTTTTTTGCATTTTCAACCCCCCAAAACGTCGCTGCCGTCCAAAGAATATGGACATCTGATGAGTGTTTTGCCTTTTTTGAGTTTCTTGTTTAGTTCTAATTTTATGGCAGATATTTGTTCCAGTAGGACAGGATCTTTAGCTGTTATATGTTTCTGTTCCAGCATGTTCCAGCCGATTTGTCAGGTCAGTAATTTGCCCTTTTTTCTTTTTTCTTACGTGATGCCCACATTATAATCTTTCCATGCAAAACCACCTTTGCAGTGTCCCATCAGATACTTGGAGACACCCCTGTGTTACTGTTAAATTCTGCATAGTTTCTAGTTTCTTTTTAATCAAATTCTCAAATTTACTCCCATTTAGCAGATTAGTATTGAATCTCCAACTTGTATTTCTGGATTGGCCATCTAAAAGTAGTCTCAAATATACTCTGGAGTGGTCGGACACGTCCCTAACACCAATGCTGCAGTCTAGGACTCTGTGTCTGTCTGCTGTAAACAGAAAGAAATAGTCAACCCGAGAACAGATGGCATGAAGGTGGAAAAAAAGTAAACTGCCAAGCAGATGGGTGACAGTCCCCCCATACATCAATCAAACCAGTCCTTTTAATCATTTTCTTAATGTACAATGACTCGGAGTTGATTTTTTTTGTTGGGTTTCAGGAATCCAGGGAGGGTGCATTTGTGTTATTTGTGCATTTATAATATTCTATTCATTAATATCTTATCCTGTCCCGGTGGCCTATATACATTAAGTAATGTTAATTCCTTCGAGTCCTAGCGTTCCCCTCACCAGGATGAAACGCCCTTCCTTGTCTGTGATCTGTTTGGAAAGCTGGAAGTCTACTTTATTTGCAATTAGTATTGCAACGCCCCTTATACGCCCACTTACATAAGAAGAATAGAATGTATTTTTAAAACCCGTTTTCTTTAAGTTCTCATGGCCTGTTTTCACCATGTGAGCTTCTTGCCAAAATATGATGTTTCTGTTCTCTTTTCATCTTAGCCATGAGCTTTCCTCTTTTAACTGGGTTTTGTAACCCATGAACATTAAGTGTTCTAATTCTATATTGCTGCTGAGACATAAACTTTTAAATGCAATAGTTCCCTCTAACATATATATCCAAGTTGAAACAAAAACAAAGAACTTGTAACTTGAAAACACAATAGTAAGGGTAATAGAAGAACAGCTTCCACAACAAGGTGTCTCATTAAGGAGTCCTGATTGGAGAGAAAAGCCTGTCCAGTGCAAACTGACATAGCTCAGTAATGAGTAAAGGTTCAGTGCACACCTGCAGTAACTTAAATAGGCTCCCAGAACAGCGGTCTGATGTCATGGTCTAGGCTATTTATAGCAAACGATAGCGACCCTCTATGTTATAGGAAACAGGGTTTTGAAAAATAAAGTCAGACACAGTGTCTCTTTTTTGATTGGGATCCGTTCTTAGTTCTTATGCTGGTTTCAGACGCCATGTTTGCAGGCATTACCGCTGGGATGTCAGTTGTTTGGGTAGTGATCACCTTGGCGTGGAGGATGCGTCTTGGCGATATCCGCTGAGTTTTTCCGTGCCCTCTCTGTGTGTGTCCGGGTTACGTCATTTGGCCTCCACCATTTCCCAGAATAATCTGTTCATCTTCTCCATCGGTGCTGCTGCAGAGGGCCTCTCGTTGCCGTTGTCGTTACCCTCTATAGCTTCTGTTGCGCTGTTATATGTGACGGGGCCAGTGTGGAAAAACACCCTGAGCTGAGCTGGTGGTTTGAAAGCGGACACCCTTTTCTTTCAGAAGCAGGGGTCAATACTTTCCTCTTCTTTTGGGTCTCTGCCAGGTAATCTTGGTCAAAACATACTCTTTCTTGGTTGAGGTAAATCACTCCTTTTTTCCATGCGGAGCGAAGTACCAGTTCTTTGGTTCTGTACTCCAGAAAGTAGATCACAGCGGAGTGATGGTTGACGTTCTGCGGTGGTTTGGGACCCAGAGCGCAGTGACAACGTTGCATTCCAAGCTCAATGTCCTGGAGCGAAAGCTCAGCCTTTGTAAAAGGCACAGTCAACTTTTGATCTTAACACCAACTTGATGTACAAAAGTGATATAAAACAGCGTAGCACTGACTTTAGTTAGAAGTTGTAAGTTGCTCATTAGATTTTAACAAATCAATGTTGAAGTCACCAAATACCAGAATAACCTTATTTTTATTACACCTTGATTGTATGTTTTTTTTTTTTTTTTTACTCTCAGTTTTGATTGTTAAACATTCCATTTAGTTATCAACAGAAAATGTAATTTTTACAATTTTCTTTTATTTTAGGTCAGTCCTCACAAACATGGCCACGCCCCCTCCCCTTCTGTTAAACTTATGTTGACCAAGCATTTCATATCCCTCTAAAAATTCTTTTCACTTAGTTACCCAGAGGCTTCTATGACACTAAATTCATTTTGAAACCTTTACAAGTAATCTTTAATTTTAGAAAAGTTATTGCTTTTGAAATGGATGAGTGCAAATCCTTGCGTTCCCAAATCGAAACCATCCTCAGAAAAATGTTCACAGCCCAGGAAGTTCTGGCAGAGGTGCTCATCCAGCTTAATGTTGTTTAAGGTTTACAATCTTGAAATTTAGAATTTATGCAATATGTCACATATGTTTTGACTTTCACTTAAAAGAACAAATACAAAGAAAAAAAACAGAATCTGCACCTCCTTTTATAGCAACATGGTGTTCTGTTAAGTTTAATGAATACCTGACGGTTCCTTGTCCACGTGTTCTGAATCGTTTTTTTTCTTTCCTCAGTAGTCTTGCCTGGTATGCAGTCTCAACGTTTTTCTTTTCCATATACTCCAGTGCCTTTGAGTTTCTTTGTTAAGCTTAACAGTTCAGTTTTGTGTTTCCTGTTAAAGGGCAACTTGCAGGTTAAATCAAAAACTGAATGAATACATGACCTTGTCAGAAGAAGTCTTTTAAAAACATATATCTAAAAATTACTATGTAAAATAGGATGTAAAACAGAAATTTTAATGAAAATGCACCCATATTAAGCTAGGCTCTGACAGCAGCCACTTTCCCGTTAGCAACGCATCATAGGCTATGACGTAGGCAGAGGCAAACAATACGATCTCATGCTCATTAACTTTAATTGTGGGTGGATGGAGTTGGGAGAGCAGTAGTGAGAAACAGAGAGATAGAGAAGTGATGATGGTGAATTTTTTTTTTTGCTTATTGCACGAATTCCAGCCTGTCAGGACATCATGTCCATCTTTTTCCTTCAAGTAAAAACAAGGTTTTTGGACCTGGGTCTGTTTTTTGCAGGTGAAGAGAGCAGACTTCTGATGCATCTGTCACCACACACACTCGGTCATTTGAGGCGCCCATTTCCCTCCAGAGAGTTACCTGGAGATGTGTTGGAGTCTCAGGTGGGATTTAGGAGGGAGGACCATGTGAGGATGATGACCGATGCTGTTAGAAATGCCTTTAACATGCAGGTTCTTAGTATTATCTTTGCCGGAGCGTCCAAATCACAATGACCGATTTCGATGACATCACAGCAAAGATGCTGCATTTATGAGTCTCCATTTCAACTTGTTTTGAAAGAGCAGACTTCAAAGTATATACCAGTTTTTAAGTTGTGTTAATGAGCCAAGTAAAACCAGAGTTATGCTCAATAATCACTGCAATGCTTTTTCTGAATATACTTTGTCGCGAGGAACAAGACGAAGTTGAGGGGCGCGCGGCAACAAGAGAAATACAAAACTCAATTGTTTTAAAAGTTGAGAGATTTGTGATATTTGGCATTTGGATTGTATAGTTACTGTGTAGTGCAGTTGTTTTTTTTTTGTTGTTTGCAAGATAAAAACGAGGCGATCTCTAAATGTGGAGCCCGTACTGCAGCTCGGTTTTGAGCCGTAATGAGCTGAGGGACTGGCGGAGCCAGAGTCTGATCCAGAGAACGAGGACTTTGTGGATGATCCAGGTTTTGGATCATCCACTTCATCTTTTCTCTCTATTTTTTTGGTGGAAGACGAGAGGGAAAGACGTGGCTCTGCACACAGGACGGGACAGTGGCAGACCGTTATTATACAGTCACTGATGCTGACTGAGGCGTGCACTCCCTCGTGTGTCGTCACTCCTGGTCGGTGCTTCATAGATGCGGAAGTTATTTCTAACAATTTTATCTCCCAATATCGTTTATGGCATAGTTATATATTTCTATGGTTCTGAAAATCTAGTTGTTCTATCATTAATGTACACTATGCTGTATAGTGGTGTCCAACCTGCAAGTTGCCCTTTAAGCAGTTCAGAATCGTCTGATCTTTCAGGTTTATATTGTTGGATTTAACCCCAAACATAGCCAGCATTAAGTAAAGCAAGTAATTAAACACACTCAAGAATTATTCTGTTTCGCTCTCAGAGCCACAGTAACACTACAGTAACACTACTTTGCTATCAAGTGAGGGGGTCACAAAATATTATGCTGTGAGCTGCAAATGGCTCATGGACTGTGAGCTTGGGATCCCTGATGTGCATGCACCTAAAACCAAAACTGAAACTAAACCTAAAATGATTTTGGTGTATTTTAGGGACATTAGTGTATGGTTTTCATCAATGTGTTTTTGAATTACTGTGTTTTGTGTGCATGCGCATAAGTGTGAGCAGCAATAGACCTTTGCTGCTCTCATCAGGTTCAAAGTAAATTGATAATGGTTGCTCATCATGTAAATGCGCCAGCACAGAGGTTCAATACACAAAAATACATGCGCTGTGTCAAGTAAAAGAAACATCAGGATTTCAAAGGCTTCCACACTAGGTAGCCCCAAAGAAAACCCTGGGAAAGTCTGGCTTTGTTTAAACAGGTGCAATTGAAGTATCGCAAGCCCCACCCCCTTTAGTTACTGTTGCTAGGTCAAGCAAACCGGACTTGCACGGCGATCTCACTGTCTATCACTGCACTCCCAGGAGAAATACTGGCCGATTTTTGGAGGAATAAGGCAAATATTTTAGATAGGAGCAGAAAGAAGGGCTTGCAGTACGCATTTGACTCACAATGCAACAAAATATTGATAAAATACAGATAAAAACCGAAGCTAAAGCTTACAGATCGCAGAGCAAGTGAACCACTGCATCACCTGGTGATCGAGACAGACGACCACAAAATAAAGGAGCAACACTGTTCATATAAAGCTGGGTAGGAGTCTATGCACTATTACAATTATTAAGAAGCAAAAGCAGTAGGCCTATATAACATAACATGGTTAGGTTGTAGGTTGACTAGTAGGTTGACTAGTTTTTTATTTTTTTTCCGTTTTGGGTGCACTAGCTGGTGTCTGTTGGCAGTATAACGTAATACTACAGTTATTAAACATATTTACTTATCTTCAAGCAGACAAAGCTGCGCTAGTTGACATTTGAGGTGTTTAATTGGGTTTGAGGCCATCCATATAGTTTAATCCACAGTCTACACTTTCTGGGGTTTGATTTTGGTTTTGGGAAGTGGGAAGGTAGCACCTGTCACAAGTGCCCCAGGCACAACGTTTAACCATAATTATAAAAAAAGACAACATCCAAACTAGCTCAAAGTGAAGAAAGCATGCTATGTTTCTATTGAAGTCAACACGTTTTTTTTCCTGAAGTTGTCGGACTTCTGGTGGGAGCCCTGTTCTGTGTTGCGCTGTGATTGGCCAATCTGCATTTTGGGGGCGGGACTTGCAATAGGTTAAGTCCAATTCTAAAGCATATAAATGCACTTCGCATAGTTTTTGCCTCATTTCATCGTGAGTTTCTTTTTACATGGACACAAATAATAATATTAATATTATTATTATTATTAATATTATAATATTAATAATAAAGAGTTCAGGATCAAAGAGGAGAAACACAAGGGTTAAGATTCAAGCAACTGTTTATTAAAAGTTTAACAGAATATATTCTGGAGATCACACACAGTACGAACACGCACCCTGCAACAGCAAGTGAGATCTGCTCAAACAGAAAAGAAAAAACGTATATGAACTTCACAGTTGGACAGCAGGGTCATCTGGGAGGAGCCCTGCACCTGATATGATGTGAGGTGTAGAACTATGATGTGCTATTGTTCACACCGTGTGAACGGCTTCGCTTGTTTCAACTATCTAAGTCAAGGCCAGTTCTGCTGTGCAACTGATTACAGTTGCAACTATCTCCTGTGTGTCCGGCTTTGTTATAAGTGCAGCTGCTCACCCCAGATGACCCTGTGTGTTCCCTACAATCAAAACCTGTTAACAGTAAAAAACACAGTCAACCTAAGTGGTAATATAAGCACAGTTAAACATATTTGTAACATATATATCACATTCTCACAATACCAACGGGTGATCCGGGCGTTGGCATCTTTCATGTGGTGGAGCCACTGCAGCGGGGCATGGTCTGAACAGAGGGTGAATGGGTGTCTCAGGAGGTAATACTGGAGCACGTCGACCGCCCACCGGATCGCCAGACACTCCTTTTCCACCGTACTATACCTCGACTCACGTTCCGAGAGCTTCCAGCTGAGGTATAGTATGGGGCGGTCGACACCTCGGACCCCCTGAGACAAAACGGTCCCCAGCCCTCTGTCCGACGCATCAGTCTGCAGGACAAAAGGAAGAGAGAAGTCAGGCAGGCATGTGAAGAAGCGGGCCACTTTCAACCTCTCAAACGCCACCTGGCACTGCTCCATCCACTGGACCAGATCTGAGGCACCCTTTTGGGTCAGGTCGGTCAGGGGACTGGCCGGGTCAGCAAAGTCTGGCACAAACTGCCTGAAATAACCAGCTAGCCCCAAGACCTCCCTTTTGGTCTTGGGTTGCAGACAGGCCGCAATCACCACAGCTTTTTCTACCTGTAGCTGCACCTGAGGTTAGAGTTGTAAAGTGAAGCCAGTGGTGAAATATAGCCTATGTGAAAATGTATGGTGTCCTTGTACCACCCAATTTCCATGTAATTGCAATGTTCTAATTTAGGTGGTGGAATATATTATAATAAACATTAAAAATAAATAAATAAGTGATTGAAAAATTGCAACCGATTTACCATTCAGCATATTAATAAATGATGTCTATGCAGCAACAGAGTTACTTTGGCCTATATGTCAGTTATTATCACATCTGTGTGGTTTATTATCTAATTGCAGGCAGAATACCGGAATTTCCTTCTCTACGCTCTGACTAGACTGCTCCTCAGCTCCTTACCGGGTCAGCAGTGCCTAGTCTGGCTGTGAATGGGTGAATGCTTACAGCACACTAAAAACTGTTGGGTTAAAAATAACTCAACCGCTGGGTCACTATTGCACCAGCCCAGCAGGAGTTAATTTGACCCAGCACGATGGGTTGGTCCATTTTAACCCAACAGAAGAGTTAAATATTCTACCCAAATGCTGGGTCAAAATAGCTACAATTCTGGGTTGTTTCAACTACATATATTTGTTACAAACTCTACCCAAATGCTGGGTCAAATAGCTACAATTCAGGGTTGTAAAGATGTTTGGTGTCTATAAAACTGTTCAACAACAAATCTGTAACAAAATACATGCTAGATTTGATCGTGCAAAGCATATATCATTTAATAAACACTAACAAAACTGGAATTCTTATATACGTATATATCTATATAACTATATATCTATATATACATATATCTACATATATATATATATATATACATATATATATGTCAATAAAATGGGGTGCAACTAATGATTATTTTCATCGATTAATCTGATTATGTAAATGATTGATTGATTAGCTAGTTGGTCAATAAAATGTTGAAAAACCACAAGATGACATCCTCAAATCTCTTTTGTCACAAGCCAAAGAGACAGTTTATTTTCTTTGAGAAAACTATTTTAACCTCAAAAAGAACTGAGTACAAGAAAAGACACTGCAACCAGGTGAGGTAAATCCAACCAAACCATTTATATAGCACTTCTCATATAGAAAAAAATGCAATCCAAGTGCTTAACAAAAAATAAAAACATACCTACACATGTCATGCAAAAAGAGCAAACCGGTGAGAGCAAAAATAAGTCGAAACTATAACTCACCTCTTTACACATAACAAACAACAAACAGTCTTAGATTACTTGCAAGCAAGTAATCTAGTTTGGAGGAATTTCACTAATTTTGACCCCCCTCCTGGCATCTCATACACAACTGTCTGCAGGAATTCCCACACATGTTCACACTGCTTCGGGTATTTGAGATCCAAAACAAAGAATGCCTTGAAGCAGATGTCGATTGCCTGAAGCAGTGTTTCCTGTAACAGAGCCTGACCATCGATAATCACAAAGGCCTGGGATGCTTGTTGTGTGATGTTTCCCAGTGACAGGACATAAGGGTAAGATCGGGATGCTTTGGCCTCATGCAGGTACTCGACTATGTTTGTTCCAGGCTAAAAAAAAGAAGATAAAGTAAGATGGCGCTGTATTACATGTGCAGTTTAAAAAATTAATAAACCATTGAACTGAACAGTTTTTGCCTATCATTGTGTATTACAGGCATATTTATCAATAGATAGCAATGACTTGTAATAAAGTTAGGTTGATGTAAAAAAGAAAAAAAAGCTTCAATGTAGTTAAAAGGTTGTATGAGGTAGTGGAGGAAGTGGCTATTAAGAATATCTGCAGTAGAAATTTCTAACTAACTAGAATTCAACCTGACAACTGTTTGGAGGAGTACCAAGAAGTGAGTTGTGAGTTGGTTAGTTACATATAAACACACTTTTATCCAACCAGCTAATGAATTGTATTTTTATTTTCTATCGTAATCTTAAACTGATTGTAATGACTCAGGACAAGGAGAACCCAAAAGCACGAATGCAGAGACAATAATCAGTCCAAAAAAGCTTTAATCAAGTCCACAAAACAGGCCGAGGTCGGTAATCCAGGCGAGCAGGCAGTGAAGGCAGACAAATCCAAATCTGCAAAGACATGACACTGATGTATTACTTTGAGACAGACTTCTCACAGGCGGCGAAATACACTGATTAATTCTCCCTCATTCACAACAGTACACTGCCTGACGTCACGGTGATGTGTGATGCACCGGTGTTTCTCAGCAAAGACCTTTCCACTGGAGACATTATACTTAATGGCCATTTGTACCCCATACAACGCCATTTAAAAAAAGGGATGAACTATCCTTTTAACTGGCTACATTAAAGCTTTTTGTTTCTCTTTTTTTGTTACATCAAACAACTACAGCCAGAGATGGTTGAAAAAAATTAAACTGTGGCGGCACCGGATTAGAGAAGACAGAAAGGAGTCTACTACTGTATTGTTCTATCATATAACAAAGAGTTTTATAGTGTTAAATACGTAGAAAAAAGAAAGCAACATGGCAGAGAGCCCAAAGAAGCAGCCTAAACACGGTTCATAAGTGGATCCCACCATAAAGAAAAAGCCATGAGAGCTATGAGAGGAGACTGTTTGATCGGACAGGTGTGTCAATGAAGAAGACTCTGGTAATGAAGGTTATTACAGTTAATACCGATGTTAACATCAGATCACTGCTGTATATGTGTGTGTATGGTTGTGAGCGATCCTTGGTGTGTGACTGGAGGTTTCAGCCTCTCTCCCAGTGGTGACTGATGTCTATCACAGTGTGAATAGAGTCGGAGGAGGATGGGCTGTCAGCAGCAAAACTGATGGAAAACATCAGGTTGTAGTCAGTTGTTCAGGTGAATGTTCAGTTTCTCAACTCATCCTCTGGACATAAACAGCCGGAGAGTACAGTACAGAACAGTAGTTGATGAAAACAAACTTTTTTTTTTTTTTTTTTTTAACACAATGTTACACAAAGGAATAGCGGTCTCCCCTGTGGCTCTTCTAATTCTGCCTCTGTCCTGAACTTTCACTGCCTGTCGCCACGAGTATAGTGGCACAAACCTGGATAAGCATGTGTGTGTCTGTGCGCAACATTCTTGAGCCCAGGAATAACAGTTTCATCCATCCATCCGTCCTGTCCAGGGGTCCACACTGGACAGGTCTCCAGTCCATCGCAGGGCCACATGTAGACAAACAACCATTCACACCTAGGGACAATTTAGGAACACCAATTAACCTAAGGTCTTTGGGCTGTGGGAGGAAGCCAGAGTACCAGGTGAGAACCCACGCAATCACGGGAAGAACATGCAAACTCCACACAGAAAGGCCCCTGTGGAGGCTTGAACCAGGAACCTTCTTGCTACGAGGCAGCAATGCTAACCACCAAGCCACCATGCTGCCCTAACAAGTTCATGTTAATAAAATTAATAAAGTCTTACTTTATTAACACAGCTGGGGGACTTACAGGGTTATGGTCAATGAAGGCCAAGCAAAGCATACCTGAGTTTATAATTTCAAATTATTTTTCAAAAAGACCAGGATGTCTACATTGTCTGGGGAGAGTGTGGACCTCTTTGCAGTCACAATGTCCCTTGCTGTTGAGAACTCTTTCGCTAAACACACCAATAGCGTTTGTGATAGTTTTAGTCCGGTCGGATTGTGCAGCAAGGGGCTGCTTCAATGCCGCGGTGATAAGCGGTTGTTTAGCAGCCTGCGTTTTGACTCTTGTAAGTTAAACACCAGGGTGATGTCGCTACGAATGTGTGGCCATATCTGATGTGTTTCCACTGTCATACGGCTTTCTTGTGCCACAGTGCCTACACACGGTTACGGTTTTATCCACGAACCTCTTTCCATCTTCATATTTGACAGGGAAGCCAAAATGCTCCCATACTTGTGATTGAAATGACACGGGGGGTTTCTCAAGCTCCTCCGTTCCTCCGCTCGCCATGATCATCCTGCGTGAGGATTGAACATGTGCTCTTGACATTGATCCGAACGGATCATGGATCAATGATGATCCGTTGCACCACTACTTATATAGCACATTTCTAGTTTTCAGACGTGCTTTACATGACATATCTCATTCATCCCATTCACACACATTCATACACTGATGGCAAGATGCTAGTTGCTCATCAGCCGCCCACATTTTAATAGGTAATGCAACACAGACTACGTGAATTAGATATGTAGTATCAACAAACCTTTTATTTTTGATTTGCCTCGAAGGATGAAGGATCAGATCTTCGCTGTTAGCCTGGTGTGCGTGAGCGTTGAAGTGATGTCAGGAGTTCAGACACAGCTGCTGGGTCAACCAAGCACAAACAACCCAACTGCTGGGTCATCCGATGTATGTTGGGTTTAAGGGTTTTGACTCAGCGAATGAGTTACACAAAAATAACCCAAATCCCCTATAAATAACCCATAATGGGTAGAACCTTTCATAACTCAGCGGTTGGGTAGATGAAATAACCCAGCAGTTTTTAGTGTGTAGTGGACTATTTGGATGCCGGTACAATTATATACAACTGCAGAACAGTCTTGGAAGCTGCAGCCCACGCCTACAGATAGTTGTGCCTTGAGGCAGAACCAGTAGGAATGATAATGAAAACAAAGAAATTCATCAACAGAAAAACCCACAGTAACTAAGCAAGTTAGTGACTTAAACAAATCACAGTGTTTTCATTCATTAGAGATTCATGCCTAAAATACCTTATCCATCTGCCTCATGACTACACAATATATGAACGCCCTGAAGAGACAGACTGATCTGCCTCAGTAAGCAAAGAAGCACTTTCCCTCATCTCATCTTGAACATGACAAAGAAAAAGTGGGACCAGTAATAAGCCAAATGCTATTTTCATCCTGGTACAGGAGCTTGAAATAATAGACACCTGGGTGTTCAGCATGAGAAAATACAAGTAAGGACAGCAGATTGTACCTTTGAGGAAGTTCAGGTTCTTTAATGATTGCTGCAAGATGTTGCATATTGTCAATATGTCCGTGGTGGAGAGTACAACTCTATCTCCAGTCTTCTGCTGGACGTCAGCATCAGAGCCAGTGGCTTAAAGCTTGGAGCTGATTGTGCAAAGAATAACTTTCCATAAGCTCCAAAACATGACAGACAACCCTGCACATCCTCTACACAATACGATGATTGAACAGAGATGTCGTGTTTGCCGGCGCAGGAGTGACTTCCTGTATATGGCTTCTGCAACACATTTTAAAAATTTAACACATAAGGGATCTTTAACACTTAATCAATAAATTGCTAAGGATCAGTGGTGACAAAAGTTGTGTCTTCTAACCTAAAATATAGCACCTCTACACACAGCAGAGCCAATATCCAACTGGAAAGTACAACATACAGTCTACGTCTGTGGAGGACCTCACTTTACAGCACTATCAGTCCTTACATGTATATCTATTCTTTAACAAAATAAGAGAAGGATGCAAAACCATGTTCAAATGACCAGTGATTGACTTCTTACTATCCAGCATAGTTGTAGTTTTGGAGTGTTTTCATATGTTAAGATTCAAAAAGCTTAGCTTCAGTTTAAACCGACACATCATATGAACCAACAGCAGTTCAACGCTGGCAAACTTTATACACATGCCACAAATTCACAGAGATGTCACCTTCACATCTTCAGCTTGATGCAGCTGAAGTCACCTAGGAGATCAAGCTCAGCATACCTGCTAAGATAAATAAAAACGTTCATCGCATTTTTTCTATTTTTTCTTGCAGTTGGAGACAAATAACATTTCCATCACTGCTCAAACCAAAGTTGGACCCCAAAGATCCCCCTGACTCCTGTAGTCATTTGACCCAGATACTTGTACCTTTTACCTGTATGACAGATATTATTGACTCCATTTAAAACTCAATGTCAACTATCTGTATAAATGTTTTCTAACAGTTCAATTTTAGCCTTTCCGTAAAGTTGTGTGTGTAATAACCTGTATAATAGCAGCAGTAAGCCATGATCTTAAATTCACTGTTTAAAGATTGTGGAGAAGTGCAGCACTTTAAATAATTTCTCTAATTATGACTACCATCTTATCTAGTCATTTACTGCAGGTGGTATAATTGGACTCAATTAGGGTGTTAAATATATTCATCAGGAGCGTCAGAAGTGTGTAATTGTGTAAAATTGTTGCTGGGGTTTGGTGCTTTGACAGATTGCAGCATGAGTGCAGCTGTACGCCGGGAATTCACAGCTGCCATTGTCATAGCACTTTTTTTTCTTCTCTCTTTATTTTGAAAGGTACAAACATAGACATCTGTTGAACATATGAGAGCCTAATTCTCTTTTTTTCTTCTTTCTCCTCCTGTTTTCAGGTCATCTGCCAGTTCTGGGAATCGTAGCTGTGGGATCTGGCTTAGCGCTCATCATCTTTGGAATCTCCAGCTTCCTCATTTACAGGTGAGCTTGATCGCACTGAGTCGACACGTCCTGTCAGTGCTGCTTTTAGCTCAAACAGATGAATTCCTTTTTAAAATTTTGTTTCATGAGGGGAAAAATGAGAGGGAAGTGGTGCATAGAGGAGGGAGACAGACATCTGTTTGAAACAGGATTTATGGATCGTGCTGCTTGATGCTGGTGTGGTATTTATAAAGTTGTTGCTACAGCAACAGCTCAGCAGGTGACGGCATTAAAGCAGTTGTGAAGTGTGTTTAAGCTGCCAAGTGAGCTCATGTACTGGACCTAAGCAACAGCCAGTGCCACTCTCATTTAATGGTCATTATTATGTTCAGTAAGTTTGTTTTCTCTTCCCTGGAGTGAAGCTAAATGACACTTATTAGAATAAGTCACACACCATTTATGTCAGGTAAACATGTTTCTAGTCAATGTTCGTGCCCCTCTCCAAGGATTACGTATTTGTTTGTAGGCTATCATTATGGTAAGTCTTTTTTTAAAAAAACAAAAAAAAAACAAAAAAAACGAACATATTTTTAAGGAAAACTGCAAGAAAAGAATTCAGGGCATCAGTGGAGGACATTCAAACAGCCAGAAATCTAAATTTGATTTTATGAAGAAATAAATGAAATAGACTTAGCTGGAGTTAAACTTCAAGGGGATGGGGCCAACAGGAATTTGCACTCATGACTTTCTTGCCCGCTGACTTGAAACAAGTTAATATTAAAAGCAGGACAAAAAGAAAAAGAAAAAAAATACTGGCAGACTTTTCCACTGACTTTCATGGCTGACTTAAGAGTTGCTGTTTTTTTTCTTTTTAATAATTCTATGACTCCGCAGCAGACAAAAATTACATTATGTAAGAAATGTATCCTTAAATCCAAAAATCTTAAGTTGCTTATTAGAACTCATTATATTCCACAAACTGAACAGGAATCGAATAACATAAACAGCATCAGGTTGAGACATCAACACTGCAATGCAGACTGTGTATGTGTTATGTATTTAATTTGCTGTAATTTATATTTAAGCTCAAATTATAGCCAACATTATGTGATTAAGTATTTAGGCAAAGGATTTATTTGTAATTGCTGCCCCAAGCAGTTTATTTCACGTGTATTTTAATATAAAATAATTGCCTGCTGCTCTTTTTCTTTTCTTTTTTTTTTTTTAAAAAAAAAGGGGGGGTAACTTTGTGTTCAGGATTCA
>JBAMYA010031477.1:0-15926 GCA_037176975.1 Arrhamphus sclerolepis | reverse complement strand
AGTCCCCCGAACCAACCAGGCTCGGTAGGACTCCTTCTTCAGCTTGACAGCATCCCTTACTTCCGGTGTCCACCACCAGGTTCAGCGATTGCCGCCACAACAGGCACCAGAGACCTTACGGCCACAGCTTCAAACAGCCGCATCCACAATAGAAGTGGAGAACATGGTCCACTTGGACTCAATATCTCCAACTTCCCTCAGGATCTGGTCAAAGCTCTCCTGGAGGTGGGAGTTGAAGACCTCCCTGACAGGGGACTCTGCCAGGCGTTCCCAGCAGACCCTCATGATGTGCTTGGGTCTGCCAAGTCTGTCCTGCTTCCATCCTGGCCAGCAGATCCAACTCACCACCAGGTGGTGATCGGTTGACAGCTCAGAGTGTCCAAGACATGGCTGGAGGTCAGATGACATGACCACAAAGTCGATCATTGACCTCCGGCCTAGGGTGTGCTGGTGCCACCAGGCGCCAGGGCGCCACTTTTTATCAGGCCTTCAAAAGTGTTGCTCTGATTCTTTACACCATATCCTCCTATAACTGCCTGGAGGTGAAAATATTTTGTGGGGATGACAAAATATCTTTACCTCCTGACCTGTTTCCAGGGATAAAAGTCTTAGATAAAACTACAGGAAGTGACGGTGACTTCATTCATGTATATTCATACAGTTTGTTCAGAATCTGAAACTTTAGTCTGTTGCTAAAATGTAACTGCAGAAAAATATAAAGTGTATTCATTATTGCGATTATTTTGGTCAACATTGAAGTCACAGTTATTTAAAACAATTATTTGAAGCGTGTTGCAGTTCTCAAAGTTAACACAAAATGTTGACATTACCATGGTAAAGTTAGAAAGTGGAATAAATACACCCTCAGACTTAATAAAAATGATTCAAGCCAACACGGTGAATGCTGGTATAGATGCTCAAGGTCAGTAACATCACCGTCAACCTTTGACTAAACTGCTTATTTTAGACACAAAAAGGGGGAAGGAATCATTCATCTATGGGCAAGTGCTTGAAGTGTGCGTCTCATTCTGAACACAAGACAGAATATGCAACAAAAGAATCATTTTTACTCGGTTTCAGTGTTGTTGTGGTTGTTTGGAGGCAAACTTTATATCACTCTTGATTTGATTAGTCCTGATATGACTGATCATCTGGACGCTCTGAGCTTGATCAGATTGGTGGTATTGAACAGCTCTGAAAAGGGTGACAATTTCCAAAGACTGAAAATCACAAGAAAAACATGAAACCAAATGCTGCAGATTGTTTATGTTGGTGGATTTTTGTCTGAGGTTATTTTGTGTTTATTATTATTATTTTAATTTTACCCTTTGATTCACTGAATTTTATTCACTATCAGCACAGCAGTGCAGCAAACGGTGATTTCAGTGTAACGGAGAGCAACTCTAAAAAGCATTTCACCTTTTTTTATTTTATTTATTTTTTTCAAAGGTGTTATTTATATGCTAATTTGTGTGACTGTGACACGCATACACGTTTTCTCTCCTGAGGCGAAGATGAAAGGAGATTATTCTGCGAGCACTCACCGCTGCAGTGCTGATAGGTGTTATTAAAGTTCTTATCAGCTGCCAGTAATGAAAGCGTGGCTCAGGTGCCGGATGTTCCAGGCTCAGAGCTGCAGCAGCAGCGTGACATCCTGCTGATGGTCATTTGTCTCATGGGCTGGAACGCTGGTCATTAGATGCCGTTAAATCTGCTCACATCAGAGTGTCCGATTACACTAAACACTGTTCCCCATTGACATACGCACTAATGGCAAGCTTGTTTTAGTTTGATTCACAGAAAATCACTCGCATGCAAACCCTCTGACCTTCAGTGCCTGCACAGACTGAACCAAACTGCTCCTTTTTTCAGAAAGAGCAAGAGGGCAATGAGGGAGAGTATAAGAGTCTCAGTGTTGGAAGAGATGGTGTGCTTGGGATATGGTACAGTCTACCAGTCTAATTTAAAGCAACACACACCAGCTGTACATTTTAGCATGAATTAACATTGATTTTCAGAATTTCTTAGTAAATGGTTGAATTCTTATGAATTTGTGTAACATGCGCCATGTGTTCTTCTCCGGTTCAGAGCTGTACGTTCTTTCTTTTTTCTCAGTGATGCGCCATCTAAGGACTGAAATATGAACAGATTTTTTTAATGCAGATTCAGTGGCTTCATGTGAATGGTTGGCTTTCATCATGTGGCAGTTGAGGGCCACTGGACGGTGGTCAAAAAGGGTCTTGTGGGAACCTCTCTTGGGGATGAGTGTTTCCACAGCTTAGGGTCTATTTCAGTGTTCATGGAGGCCTGGAACAGATGCTGGAAAACATACCCAAGCTGGTCAGCGCAGTGTGTGAGGACTTGGCCTTATGTTGACAGCAGCAGGTGCGCTGTTAGCCGTGGTCTTTTTGAGGAACATCACTACGTCTTTTCTGTAGAATGTGACAGGGGAGTAACTGGGCTTGAGTGTGGATCTGGTGTTGGCTAGCTGGGTGGAATTGTTGGTTTTAAACCTGGAGTAGAAAGAGTTGAGCTCATTTGGGAGAGATTCTGGGCTGCTGCCTGTGATGTGGACAGGGTCACTGGTGGTGGAAGAGTTCACAGCAGCCATTCTCTTCACTCCCTGCCAAGCTAAGTGGAGGTTCCCCTGAGTAAACTTCTCCTACACTTTGTTTTTGGAGTTAAGCTTGGCAATCTCGATGGCTTGCTTAACCTCTGTGTTTTGTTTCCAGCTCATACCCAGAGAAGAAGATGAACTCGCCTAAGATGAATTTGGGGAGTCTGGTGATAGTTCTTCCAGCTTATCCAGGGTGTTCCTGATGTGGTCAGTAGCTGAAGTGGGGTTAGCTCTGGATTGGATGTAGACCAGGAGAAAGAACAGTTGGATAAATTATCTGGGGAGGTAGAAGGGATGGAGAGATGCAGCGAGACACTCGATGTCAAGGGTGCACAGTTGTTCCCACACATGGACTCTGGAGCACCAGCGGGGGTTAACATAACACACACTCCGCCATGGTGTTTTCCAATGATGTCGTAGTGTCAAGTCAGGTTGAATGGGGAAGCTGAATCTGTCAGTGTGCTGTTGTTTTATTGATCCTAGTCTGTGTGAAGCCAGGATAGATGTGCTCCGCTACTTCTTCACTTGAGCCTGGAGTTCATCTGTCTTATTCCACAGAGAGTGGACATTGGTGAGGATGACCGCCAGACGTGGTCGTTGTTTGCATGTCTACCGTAGCAGTCTTGCTCTGATTCCTCCCTTATTCTTGTCCCGTCTGGTCTTCTTGCAGCTCCTGTGCTTGGTGTCTTTGTCATCAGCTCCAGGTTTCTGGATTTCCTCTGGTAATTAGTTGGAGAGGCACAGAGCTGGTGTCGGGCTCAGGCGGAGACACAAGAGCTGCTCTCATGAGCCACCTCATGAGTAAATCCGTTGGTGAAGTGAAAGTCACAGAAAGCAAAATATACGAGGCAGCCGGAAGGCAGAGGGGTCCCGAAAGCTCCATACTGACAGGGCAGAGAGTGGAAAAATAAAGGGCAGGGGGCCCACTCACATGCCACCATCTGGTTATTTATGTAAAATGAAAACAAACAAACAAACAAACAAAATGACACTCAGAGCACCAGCTGGTCAGCCACCCGAGCAGGGACCCGAACCTGAAAACCTCTCGTCTGTTTTGTTTGAAATCAGAGTTGTGCATTTTCTGTTGCAGGTCTCCAGATGATGAGACGTGTCTGCTGGTCAGCACTCCAAACAAAGCTCTGTCCCAGTCCTTTGAGAACTTGCTGGATGACAACAACTTTGGCCTCATACATGTAAGAAAAGCGTAAAGATGTGCATCCAGTGGTACTTTTTCAAAAGCACACGTGCATTCTTGTAGGGTTTACAGTACAGAATTATTGATGATTGATCACGTTCTTTCATTCCTCTATTTCAGCCTGACGTTTTTTTGTTTAACTTCCACCACAGCTCATAAGATCTCTTCAGTTCAAGTTCCTACTAGTTGTGGAAACTAAAGTCAAACTCAGACATTCCTGCACAATTCAGTGATTCGTGGTGATATGGAGGGAAGAAAGGACTAAAATGAACAAAGCATTCTCAATTCTTTTTATGAATAAAATGGATTTTGCTAAATGTTACGTGGCATCAGTCTGAAAGAGTCAGGCTGAGTGAGATGCATATCACTTCCAACATAAGTCTGATCTGCTGCACATTAATGGACAAACACCAGCAGTAGGTTAATGTGATATATGATCAGCTACTCAGATCGCATTTTTAAGTGAATTAGCAGCCATGAGTAACTCAGCTGTTCTCTGTACAGACCCTTAAGGTCCTCGTTAAAACTAGCTCAGGTTCAGTTCCTGCCTTGTGGTCTTTTGCTGCCTGTCAAAACAGTGTCCTTGGGCAAAGTTTTCCTCCAGGTGATAAGTACTACTCTGTCTGTCCATCTTTGTTTTGTCAGAATGAGGCATGGACAACATTAATGTTAATGTAACCATGATCTGAGTAGCTGAACACTGTTGCTTTAACAGATGGATGAAGGCATTAATCTTATGAATCTTTGGTTTAAAGGAGTTATGAGCCATTTATCATGTTTTCACTTTGGGGAAACAGCAACAAGGGACAGATAAAATATGCACATCTTCACCCAGTCATCTCATTTCAGCTCACGTTTCCTCACAAACATTAGCAGATTTCTTTTTCAGAGAGCTGCTTGGCAGTTGATACCAACCTCACTATAACAGATAGATGCTCTATGGTAATCAGTGGACATGTGTTGAGTGTTTTATTCTTGCATTTCCTTATTGTCTTTTGCTTCTGCAGAAGTTTAAACGGGACCCCTATGTTGCCACGCTGGGCGGTTTTTCCAAAGTTACCAACTATATCTATGATGCTCTGCGGGGGACGGAGGAGCAGCACCAGCGTCCCCCAGAGGAGGTGGCTGACCTGCTGGGCGAAATCATACCTGGCTTGGAGATCAACCAACAAGAAGAGCCTGGCTTTGAGGTCATCACCAGGGTGAGGCAGTAAATTATTCTTTCTGTCTGCAGAAACACGTAACACAAAATCATACAGCAGCACGACAATAAAAGACAGAGCAGGACAAGATAGAGTATTAATGGATGTAACAATGAGCGTACAGATGGATAGTTGGTAAGAGTGAGTCAGTAGAGAGTGTTTGTCATTTCCATTTCATGTTCTGTGAGATGGTGAGTGAATAACTGCGTGTGTTTTGTGCTATTTTGGTTTACATTGGTTGACTAGTGATGACTTGTCGAAAATTGGCGCTGCATATAAATAAATTGAATTGAAATGGTCCCGTCTGCTATATGTTTTTGGGGCTTTTTGTTTTGAAAGTTAAAGCTTTTGTTACAATTATACCAGGCGTGTACAGTACTCATATACATTCAGCCCTAAAAACGGGCACTTCCTCTTCCCAACAAGGCTCCCCATGCATTAACTAGGACAGCAAACAAGGTGTACCCAGATGCAGGTGTACCCAGATTTGTGTTGGCATAGTTTTGAAAGCTTTATCAAATCAAATCAAACTATATTTATGTAGAACGTTTTGTAAAATAAAATGCAGAACAAAGTGCTTTACAGAGAAAAACTAAATAAAAACTGAGTCATCTCCACCCATCCGCCCACCCTGACTCCCCATAAATGATGAATAAATAAATAATAACATAGGCATAGCTGCGCACAGAAGAACCACAGAGGAACACCATCACAGTATCACAGGGCCGTCTGCATCGGGGGACGGCCTCTACACCCAGGAACCTGGCCCCCAGACGGGGCCACATCCCTCCCCCAGGCAGGACACAGCACTGTAAGATAAAGATTACTGTATGTAGGACCCAGGGGGACGCAGACCCCAGCCAGCACTGCAGCATCCTGAGAAAACAGCCCCCTGACGCAGAGGACCCCCACTGAGGGGACACGAGTTTAAAACCAAAAGCTAACTGAAGCTAAAACAACTAACATAAAAATACTTACATATAAGCTAACAAGCAAAAATAATAAGTATGAAAAAAATTATTCAAATATGAATAAATTGATAAATAAATAAGACATGCGGTTTAAAAAAAAACAGTAAGATGAAGATAAAAGTATAAGATCAAAATAAATTTTCTAAAACAGGTCAAAAGGGGACATTAGTTAAAAGGCAAAATAAAAAGGTAGGTGTTGAGTCTGCTTCTAAAACAAGAACTTTCTCTGAAGTAGAGTGAGTGCAACATGATGTGAGTTCACTGAACATTTGCTAGCGGTTTTGTGTATGGTGCTTCTTAGATTGTGTTGTTTTTTATTATGACTTTTAGACTTTTAATTGGGTTTTATTCACATTGCTGTCACTATCTTTGTGTACCGTGTCTTTTGTGTGCTCCTGCTGCAACACTAATTTCCCTTCATGGGACAACAAAGAGATTCTGCCTCTGATTCTGATTCATGTGCCTCGTGAGCCTCGTAGAAACGTGCTGATGTTACCTGCGTCTCTTGTCAGACTGACCTGGGAACGCGGCCGCAGGTGAGCCGCGGTGAGCCACTGTCTGTAGACTGTTGGAGCAGACACCAGGATGCAGAGGGCAGAATGGTGAACGTTGCACACCTTAAACAGACTATCTTCAAAGGGGTGAGTTGGACTCGTCAGTGCACACAACACAAAGCAAATGTCACTGGCACGCAATAATATGACAGAATGCAGATGTACAAAATTGCATACATGTACAATACTGTACAAACAATAAAGCACAAAGCTACAGCACAAGAGGTTCAGTGGAAGATCTGAAGACACCATCAGCTCTCATTTAATTTTGTCATTTAAATAAAGAAGACTGGTAGTCGCCACATCCTGAGTAGTGGCACACAAAAGTCCTGTAGTGATGTATGTGTGTAGCAGCAGTCACACGTGCACATGCACACTCACTGCAATTGGGTTTCACCCTTATTGAACGTCTAAATAATAAAAAGTTGTCTTCTGTTTGTGGATTTTATGCCATGTTCTGTTATCCTAAAAAGAAAAGAAAAACGTACTGGACAGAGTCGTCTGTGACCATGCAACTCATTACTGCGCTAAATGTTTGTGTGTGGCCTGCAGGGGCTGTGTCATGCTGTGAGGAAGGAGGCCTGGAAGTTCCTGTTGGGATATTTTCCCTGGAGCAGCACGCTGGAGGAGAGAAAGCTTCTGCAGAGAGCCAAAACGTATGCTGATGACCTCACACCCACCTCACAGATGATGCCAGTTGGGCGCCATCATCTGTGAAGTGGGCAGAAAAGTTAAAGATAAACTGGTGGAAGCTTTCACAGCAGACTCACACATGGAACAGTAGCATTATTTGTCAGCTGGTTTGTTTAAACTTCTTACATGTGTTCTGTTATAACCTCAGGCAGACTTCTAAAGAAGTTTTATCTGTAAGAGGTTTGATATTTATTATGGCTTTGGACTATCCAAATCCATCGAAAAGTAAAAATGAATAACACAAGAACATCAAAGTAAAATGTTAATTAACACTTGGACACCTAAAATAGGATATAATGTAGCTGCAAGTTAATGGAAGTTCACCTGCACTTTTGGTTTATTAATGTTCAGGACTGATGGTTCACCTTTAACTTTACATTTTAATTTCGTAAACTAGAATATGTCACAGAAACTGACATCTTTTATACAAATTGAGCTCCAGGTTGATGATAAATCTACAGATCTGTGATGACTGCATTGAGAATGTTAATGTAGAAATTCTGTGTCTCTGCTGGTAGTGACGAGTACTTCAGAATGAAGCTGCAGTGGAAATCAGTGAGCGAGGAGCAGGAGAGGAGGAACTCCAGGCTAAGAGACTACAGGAGTCTTATCGGTGAGGAAGACGGTGGAGACTTCATCAGTGTGTTACTTTTACAACCTCAGCTTTACCTGCTAAAGTCTGTTAAGACACAACAGCAGCAAAGCACCGAAGCATAGAAAGACATTCAGCTTGACTGATTCCCAAGCCCCTCAGTATTCAGAATTCATATTCAATTCAATTCAAAAATACCTTATTCATCCCTAGAGGGAAGACAGTCAAATATTGCAGTAGTCTCATGATTCAAGTCTCTTCAAAGCTTCCTCGTAGATGGTTATTTCTGTCATCACACATCAACCAGAATCTAAGAACAGCACTAAAAATAGAAGCTGCAGCTACTTAGTTGTTATAGTCCAGAAAAAAGAACGTTGGCCCTCTCGTGCAAGAACATTTTCATATTCTTAATCTAAATCCAAGAGTGGTGAGGACCTGGGCGTGTTTGATTGGCGTGTTCCTCTGGAGTGGTGGCTCTAAGCTGCATATCTGCAGCAGCACAGTCCTGAATCACAATGTCAGAATAACCTTCGATTGGTACATAACTGAAGTCAAATGGAATAATGCCTGTCTTTCTGATTGCTTCAGAGTAATTAAATATACATTTAGTCAATGAAACTTGATTAGAATAACAGCAGACTATTTTACGTGACTCCTACAACAGGTCTGGATCACTCGTAAATTCTCACTGTTCCCTTTTGTGGGGTGTTTTTTGTTTGTTTGTTTGTTTGTTTTTCTTTTTCATTAAACATATTTTAGAATTTAAAGATTACAAAATATCTTAAACAGCACCATCATATCACTAGTTAGCAAACTTAGTCTGATGTGTTAACTGCTGTGAGTTACATCAGTAGATGCTCTGCAGCTGGTCTGAGATGATGCAACAGCTTGTTCTCCCAGAAACATAAACTATGATGTGAATTGTGTTTGTTTTTCTCTTGGACCTGGATGATGAGTAAGGACATGTTGACATACACTTTGTTTGAAAAGTGGTTGACTTCTTCTGTTCTGTTGCTGATTTCAGAAAAAGATGTAAATCGAACTGACAGAACAAATCGGTTCTATGAAGGCATCGACAACCCAGGCCTGACGCTGCTGCACGACATCCTGATGACGTACTGCATGTATGACTTCGACCTGGGTGAGAGACCTGTGTGTGCGCGTGTGTTTGAGTGCCAGGCTTATTTGTGTGTGTGTGTGTGTGTGCGCGTGTGTTTGAGTGCCAGGCTTATTTGTGTGTGTGTGTGTGCGTGTGTGTCCGTTTGATACAAAGAAAGAGGGACGTGAGCAATGTGAAGTTGTTAGTGATGCTGAGACAAAGCTTCAATAATAACCTTACGGGGTAAACAAACACTGAAATATTGTTTCTTGAAAAACACTGTCGATAGGGAGGAATTTCTTTGTCCCATTTCAACCCACCATCTCCTATCGGACTTTGTTTTTACATGTGTTCTTCACTTAGCATTTTCAAACTGTTTTCGATTTTAGATCTGTTTCTGTTTGTGAAACAATCACTGTGATATTGAGTGTATTTTTTGTAGTGAATGATGATTATCTAATTGCTTCATCGAGGAACCAAAATCAGAGGTGTGAAACTGGAAATATGCCTTATTGCAAGGAGAAGCCAAACTGCTGTTGGCATGCACAAGTCGCACAACAGAAGTACAACTTCATAATGACTGTTGCAGAGCCACTGAGTCACTTTAATGGAGCACTTGGGGTTTAAGTGCCCAGTTTATGGACAAATTGCCAATACTTGTGGGGAACTAAAATAGTTTGTTCCTTTTTCACACAGACTTTGCGCAACTTTAATGTTTAATATAAAGCTATTCAGACTTGATATCCCCTTTTTCAGATTTGGTATGTTTTTTTGTTGCATCAGGCCTGGAAAAGGTTGATACTTATATTTCCGTAGATGATTCACAAGCCCACGTATGAACAAGATTAGGAGAGTACATAACATTTGTTAAATTTTATGCAACATTTACTCCAACAACATGTAAATATCAGTCTTATGCATGTGTGTGTTTGTGAACAGCATAAATTCTTACATCTTCGAAGTAATACATTTAGTATTTTAGTATTTATTGATTCATTCCAGATATATATGGAAGTAAAATCGTTTCAGCTCCATCATCCAGAACATTAAAGGGACACTGTGTAAGATTTTCTCCCGTCTAGTGGTGAGGTTCTATACTGCAACCATTCTTTATCCTGCTCCTTTTTCCAAGATTCATTTCCGTCTGAGGTAGCCGAGAAATGTCATTGTTCCAGTAAACAGCTGTCGACCAACATAACTTTTAGTAGTATTCTCTCAGTTGATGAGGTTAGTTTTGTGAAATAGTTGTTTTCATTTAGTAATTTAGACCGACAAATGTCATATATGTCCATTACAAGACAGCTTATAATGTTGTCATTTTTTATTTTATATCAATTACTTCAATGCTAATATCAATGCTAACCTAGGCACTATATTGTATTTATAGCGCGGTTAAAGGCTCACAGTCGGTGCTAATCATCAAAACAAAACAGCAAGTGCTTCTTCTAAAATCTTGTAGCTTTGATGGGGAAATGTTCTTACTGGAGTCTGACATCCATTTTAGAAGAATCCACTCCCAAGACAGGGAGAGGAAGAAGACTGCAAGGTGGATCTATCGGAGCTGGGCGAGAGTTTGCCAACTACCAGTGTAGCCAGCTACCCGTAGCACTAGCGCAAATGCAAAACACAAAGCTGTATGTTCCTGGCTGTTCCCTGCCGTGGACCGTAGTTTCAAGATGGCGGCACAACATGGTGATCCCCATTGAATACGTCAATGCAGGTTTATGTAAATGGCAAATTGAAGACCTATCAGAACACTGTGAATTGTTGGCAGAAGTAATTACTAATTAATAAGGTCATACTTTTGAATGAAACAGTCCTTTTTTCTTAATAGACTACCTGTAATAGAACAGTGTCCCTTTAAATTAATGTTTTGATGCAATGTATTTTAAACAATTACCTTCTAAACGAAACAAGCTGTGGTGATGCCCAAATATAAATCACATGCCTAAACCTAACCAGAGAATGACCACAAAACAGAGATTGTTTCTTTTGGTCCCAACACAAAAGCCTCAGGGTTACTTTCGACTTTGGTATTCAGACTTCGATGACTTTCTGTCTTGTAATTGTCTTGAAGTAATTGTGGTGTTCACACTAGGTGACTGACCACCCACAGGCGGTGACATACTGCATAATCTAACAACTCGATCACCCCATGATTCCATCTGGTCTTGAAACCACATTTCATCCCTAGATATAAAAATGACAAAACCATGAACTGTTAAGTCTATGATTATATCAACAAATAAAACCAAATGCGAGAGGTGATACAGGAAACACAATAGAGACACAAAACAAAACATTGCTTATTTAAAAATGTGATTAGGGTAGAAATAAACCATGCAAGGTGTTTGAGAACTATTTGCTTCAGAACATGAACAAAAAACAGACTGTCATCTCTTCCTTGAATGACCCTCTCATATTGACACTATGTCAGAATGAAGTTACTGAAAGTTGCAGATAATTTGAATGTAACATATCTGTTAGGCGCTCACCAGTTTGATTCCAAACAAAAGTTCTTATTGGTGCACCTGCAAATTGGGATTAAAAATTATGTACTATGAAGCCAGATTCAACAAGCCACTGACTTTGAATCTTGATACACGTTGGGACTCTTGATGTTGCATTTTATTTAGAACTGATCAGACATATTAACAATGTGTTATTAATTAAAGTACATGGTCAAATTGAAGACCATCTCAGTCATACTAAAATAAAGATGCGTATTACAGCTTTAATCGCCTCAAGGTCCATTAGGAATGTTTCTGAATGCCTTTGCCCTATTTGTTCTTCTGGCAGTGACAGCATTAAGGCTGTAAAATAGATAGTTAATGCATGGAAGGATCATTAAATCCTGTGACATGATGACTTAAAGCTACTTTGAGCACCAGTGCCACATGCACGTATGAGAGATTTATTCTTTCACCTTCAAATTTTGAATCTAATATTGAAGCCGACTTTTCTAAAAGCATGCGTCTGAACTGAGAATCGGCACCATCCTAAATATGAAAAGAGAAAAGAAGCAATCTGTTTTCATGAGCCTAGGTCTGTGGGGCAGGAGATTAAATTGCTTATTTGGATCACAGGTTCAGAAAGTTTACTGTACCCCTGAGAGCTAATGCGGCATAAAATAAGGGTTTTATAAAGTTTTCCTGAATTCCTCTTCCATCTGAAAATTGATGTCAGCTTTTGTTCCCATTTATCCTTGTTTTATAGCTCCTCCAAAAGATAATTTTAAGTTTGAATAACAATCTTAATATAAAAATCCAATAATCTAACATGAAATAACAATCTAAAATATCAGTGTCACTGGTTGGGAATTTAGTGCTTATGAATGTGCAGGCTATGAAATACACAGATTTTCAAATGTACATGCAATATTACAAATAAATAATGGCAGATCAAACCATCAAATGTCAAGACTATGAAACATGCAAGCTAAATTACATAAAAAATAGGACTAAACTGTCATCTGTGCAAGCTATGAAGATTTATACAGCTTGTGTAGAATATAAATAATAGACCGTCAAATGTACTGGTCATGAGATGTGAAAGTTATGCGAATCATGATTGAGATAATGTATATATCAGTCCCTCAGTGGTCTTAACCTTGACTCTTTTGTGTCCTCAGTTCCAGCCAACATCTACAAGGTGTCAGAAGACATCGTAGTGAATGAGGGCAGCAATGTGACACTCAGTTGTTTGGCAACTGGCAGGCCGGATCCTGCAATCACCTGGCGACTGCTTAACCCCTCAGGTAAGAGTTGTTATTATTCTACTCTACATGTCTGACAGGTGTTGGGCCGCTTTCTGCCATCATCTGAATGCTAAATTTGTTTTCTGAAGCTGGTCACTCGCTACAAGGTAATCAAGCCAACTACTGTGGAAATTTTCGCTTTCTCACCCAGGAGAAGTCCAGATTATCTGGCTTGTTCTGCAGGTTATTTTATCAGTTTTTTGTTTTGTTTTGAGGTATTTTTTGTGGTTAGATGTGTGTTAAAGGATATTACATAAGCATAAAACTCCAAACCAAACCAGGGCAACATATCATGAGAAACTTTGTGTGTCAGCCCCTACCAACAAACACCACTCAAGTGGGCATATTCATGTTCACCACAGAAAATGTAGAAATATAGCAGTGATGCTGCAGTGTACCATCGTAACTTTAGCGTAAATATACTTCAACAATGGTTTAGCCTACGTCCCAGTATAGAATAAACATTGAAATTTCTGAATCAGATTTCATTCCTTTGTTTGCTTAGAGCTGCTGCTGTTCTTTGAAGGAGATTTAGTTTTTAACTGAATCGTGTCTAAAGGGGGCCAGGGCGGACCGCTTGGGAATAGATGCATGAATTGGATTGAACTGCACTTGATGTTTAGAAGACCAATATCTGTGAAGAATGTCATTTTGAAACAATTTTAAGGAAAAAAAAATCTTGTGTATGTTCTTTCAAACCTTTTATTAACTGCTTATTCATCATGCATCTCTTAAAATGACATTTATATGCTGTTAAAAGTCGGTACATTACAGATGACTAAATTTTGAACCTTTTAAAGTCAAGTAAAGCACCATATGGGACAATTTTCTACCTCTCTAAACATGTTTTAAAAGTTTAAACTTTTAAGGTACACAGTATGATTTATAACTTGCGTTTCGGTGCACTCCTTGGTTCATAAATAAATCAAATACATAATCTTATTAATGAAGCTCCACATTATTCACACTCTTTGTGAAACCCATTTTTTCACATAAAAATGAAGTTATCTAGTGTCCTTTGATGATAAACATCTCAAAATCCAATTAAAAATTACTGAAAGAGCTGTTCCTCATATTTAAAATAATTATGTCGTAACTTGAAATGAGTCTTCATCTTGGTGGTTGGTCATAGCATTCACAACTGTCTTTAATAAAAAAAAAGACTGTGAGAATCTTTATTATTCATTGTTTTTATACATTTTTAATGATATCACTTTGAACTAATTTCTCCTCAACTCCTATTTCTGAAGAAACGTGGTGTCCATTCTGACTTTCCCTCTGCTTATACTATCTTGTACACTCTCCAGCCAGGCACATCTACACCAGGTTAATTCATTAATTCTTCACGATAAAGATTCAATGAGGTGATAGAAACATTCCTCAGAGATCTTGATCCGCATTGACATGAGTTCAATTCAATTCAATTCAATTTATTTATATAGCGCCTATTTACGACAAGTCATCTCTAGGCGCTTGTTATGTTATGCTTGTTATGACATAATCAATAACGATTTGTCCCCTGCACATCCATGTTGCAGATCTCCTATTCTACCTCATGTTTGGACTGAGATCTAGCAGCCAGTTGAGTACAATGACCTCAATGTCAATTTCAAGGAAGCAATTTAGGATTATGTGAGTTTATGGAGTATTATCCTGATATATTAGCCATCAGAAAAAAGGAACACCACTGTCACAAAGGGATGGACATTGCCAGCTACATAGGTGTTTAGATATGGGATATTGGCATTTAAACTATTTTCTGTAAATGCTAGATAGTTTAGAGTATTCTATGAAAATACCCCCACACCATTATTCCACCATCAGCAGCATCCTGAACTGTTGACAGGGCAGAGTGGATTGATGCTGTCATGTTGTTTCCACCAAATTACACCTACCATCCAAATGTGGCAGTAGAAATTGAAATTCATCAGACAAGGCAACGTTTTTTTTTTCAATCCTTTGCAGTCCAATTTTGGTGAGCAAATATGATTTGTGGCCTCAGTTTCCTTTTTTTAATTCACAAAGGTGGGGTCCAATCTAGTCTTCTGCCGCTGTAGTTCATCTGCTTCAAGGTTTGACATGTTGACCTCTGGTAACAAGACATTTTCACCTGATCCCTCAGGGGATGCACAGTCAACAAATAGTTTTTAAAAGCACATTCTGGATGACCACCACCTCAAATACAAACCTGTGCCTATGATTGGGACTGCCTCGGTTTGAAAACATCAGACAGTGAGCTGCTCACATTTGCAGATTAAAACTGTTTATGTAACAGAGAAATTGTGATGAAATTTCTGACTGGTTTATGACCACAAGATTCTGGATGTGACATTACTTCTGAGTTCGTCTCGGTGCGGAAGAGTTTTGACTGTCTGGACCAATTCACTGCATGACTCCCAGTTAGATTGTACATGTGAGACGGATCAATACCATATTCATGGACCATGTCTAAACTGCATATTATAGAAAATCAAGTGCCTTAGAGTAAAAATAAGTCAACAATTACTTTTTTTTTAATGTTGAGGTCATTTTGCTTTGGTAATATGATCTCTCACGGTGGAAACTGTATGCTCTTATTCAATAATCAAAGTTTATGGATTGTAATTTGCGTCGCAATTTTCATTCACACCTTCATCACTTCTCATTTAGATTATCGTAATTCCTTGATATGATCAAATCACACCTGTGCTGGCCTCCTGACATTGATTCTAATTTCATTTTAGGATCCAGTCTACATTTTTTTTTGTTTGTTTGTTTAGTTTGTTTTTTAATTCCATATTCAAAAACAGAGGTGATGGCCTTGGTGTGTTTATATTGCACAAACAAGGTTTATATTGCACAAACACAGCTAATATATTTCATTATATTATTTTAATTCTATATGTTGATGTTTCATTACTTATTATATTTGGATTTTTTTTGTCAATTTGGGACAATTCTTGAGTATATTAATGTATTACATGTACAACACTGTAATTTTTCTATTTATAGTATGCAGTAGTATTTTTCTAAAGTCTGAGAATGATGCTTTAAATAATTATATATATCTAAATTCAAAATTCATACATTTGCATATTTCATAGATTTAAAAAGAAGCCCAGCAGAACCACTAGTCTGATGACTTTTAAACACAACACACGACACAAAGATAATGAAAATCATGTGGTGATGGGCCCTGCGATGGACTGGCGACCTGTCCAGGGTGTACCCCTGCCTTTCGCCCAATGTGAGCTGGGATAGGCTCCA
>JBAMYA010031436.1:0-15932 GCA_037176975.1 Arrhamphus sclerolepis | reverse complement strand
GCCCCTGTGGAGGCTCGAACCAGGAACCTTCTTGCTGTGAGGCAACAGTGCTAACCACTAAGCCACCGTGCTGCCTTGCATCAAAGTATATTGAAAACAAATCATTTATTGTTTGTTTTTTTCATAGTTGTATCATAAATGGTTTGCAATTCAAGGGTTTAAAAAAAATAAAAGTCATCAGTTTTGATCTGTGTGAGTAGTAATTAGCAAGTAAAGCTTCAATAACATCTTTTATAGCTTGTTTCCTGTTATTATAGCTTGTTTTTTTTAATAGCTTGTTTTTGCATTTATGTGCTAAAGGACTTTTTTGAATGTGCATCAACATATTCTAACAGATAATAAATTAGGGTTCCTTGATTACCA
This sequence comes from Arrhamphus sclerolepis, assembly GCA_037176975.1. NCBI lineage: Eukaryota > Metazoa > Chordata > Actinopteri > Beloniformes > Hemiramphidae > Arrhamphus > Arrhamphus sclerolepis. Next base: position 15,569 of record JBAMYA010031436.1, on the reverse strand, counting down.
CATTTCTGTTGCCCTTTTCATGATCTACATTTAAACCAGAGGGAAGATGGCCTTTGACTTCTGTGTGGTAAATTCTGAAACGACTGATGAAGGCAACACCTGCATCAAAATACTGAATCGGTCCCTCTGATTGGGTTGCCATTAAAAGCGTGACATGAGCTAATGGTTTGTTTTACTGATTAGTCATGTCACAGCTCCACTGAGTTCTGTCTTAAAAACCAACACATGAGCTGAAAAGAGAGCAGCAGTGACATTAGGAAGTCTGATATTAGAAAATGCTTGTCAGTTTGTTTAAGGTTCGCTCAATTTTCTAGCTAACCGCTAAACATTAAATCAAAGTTACAAGCAGCGTTGGATGGGCCCTCACACCCACTGACAACGCCTCAGGTGCCCCCACCTTCACCACCCAGTCAGGGTGTGGAAAAATGTCCAAATTGTTTCTCATGTGGCATTAGTTTTCCATTGTCTTTCCATGCTTTTCATGCCCAGATGACGAAACAATGAACTGGATAACTCAACAATGAGACTGTATAGAGCCTCATTATATAACAGACTATGAGGCTCACAAAAAAGATACGTGGAAAGTTAGTTTTACGGAAGAGCAACTGCATTCGACACCAACTGGGACTGTGGAGACATTTTTAAATATAAACTATTCACAAAAAAGTTGATTTGGTTTTTGGATGAAATTTCAGAAACCATCTTAACTGCAATATAAACTATCCAACTGTACAGTGTTTCAGTACTTTTTGCACATCATACTGTTATCTAATAAGGTGATTCACCACAAAAATCACATCTCTGGTCCATGAATTGACCACTAGATGTTCAGATTCAATGAGAGTTTGTAATTAAACAGTCATCTTCTTCATGTTGGTCTCATTCTGACATTGTGAAACCACGATGACACCATAAGGTGACACCAATCGATCAACAGTCTTCTTCTTTTCCTTGCGGTTGTTCCCTTCAGGGGTCTCCAAAGTGAATCATTTGTCTCCATCTAACCTTATCATCTGCATCCTCTTCTTTCATACCAACTAACTTCATGTCCTCTTTCACTACATCCATAAATCTCCTCTTTGGTCTTCCTCTAGGCCTCCTGCCTGGTACTTCCAACCTCATTATCCTTCTTCCAGTACATTCACCATCCCTCCTCTGTCCATGTTCAAACCATCTCAGTCTGGCCTCTCTGACTTTCTCTCCGAAACATCTAACATGTGCCTTCCCTCTGATTTACTCGCTCCTCACACATGAGTATATTCTGTATGAATCTCAGACTGATCTGATGAAGCACTAATGAACTCCACTGCATAATGTGACCAAAACCACATCCCCTTCAGCCGGAAGGTGGCGCTATGGAGCTAAACACACATTGTCATACGCACTTGTTTCAAGTAGATGCCTCAAAAAATATGTGAATGCTGGGGCTGATTGGACACTTGTGAAAGTTAAAATCATAATAACAATAATAAAAAAAATTTCAGCCGTGGCAAAACATTAAAATTCATAGTTCTCTAATTACAAAGACCTTTATAGACAGTCTGTTTTACTGGAGGTCATCACAATTGTTTTCACAACCTCTTGACCAAGTTTGAGTAACATCTGCAAAACTCACTCAGAGCAGGAGTGCACAATAAAAATAAAATAAAAAAATAAAATCCATCCACTTCCTGTTTCATGGTGAATAACACAGGTGCAGCTACACATCCATCCAATACTATATCCTGTACAAATCTCAGGTTGATATCATGAAGTAGAGAGTAAAGCCAGGCTATAATGAAGCCAGAATCATGTTCCTTTGAACAGAAGGAGGTGCTATGGAGTTCATCCAAGATCGTTCTATACACTTGATCAGAGTGGACGTCACATCAATCATCATCTGCCAGTGGAACATTCTCTTTATTTCACTGATATTTTAGATGAGATGAAAAAATATTTTTCTCTTGTGTGTAAGTCAGACAGTAAACTTGCATTACAGTACATTTGGTGGTGAAAAAAAACTTTACGTGAAAAAAATCACGAATCATGAAAACATGCACAGTGATATTTGTGCTCAGTTTGATGACTCTAATGAAAAAAAATTAGGTGTCATAAAAAAATATGTTTATTGTCCAAAATTTAAAATCATCACTCTACATGTGCTGTTGGACCTATCTGACCTCTCAGGCTGAAATGATGAGGTACGTAGATAATACAGACCATAGTGTGAGAAAATCATGTTCTTTTTACCAGAAGGTGGCGCTATGGAGTTAATCCAAGATTGTCATCCACTTGTTCAGAGTGGAAGCCTCATCTAACATGTAGATTTTAAATTAGATTGAACAACATATGTGCAAGTTAGAGTGTCAAAATTGTAGGCATCATCATAGGCTGGTCCTGTGATGAAATCAGTTTTATTACTTGATAAGTTTCATCAACTCTTTAAGCACGAGTGCAAGCAGGTTCATCTCTGTGATCATCGTGTCAGGAGACCCACATCAAAACGTGGAGCAAGTCACTTACTGATGCCATTATGAGTACGACTGAAAATGAGCACATGGTTCTGTTCCGAGCGGGACTCTGAATATACACAGGATGTCTCTGGAACTATGCATGGCACATGTATGGGAATGCTCCCCAAAAAAGCAGTTCATTTGTTGTGAAAAAAAGTAATTACGATTACTACTACTGATAATAAGAATAATATTATTATAACAATAATAATAATGATGATAATAAACAGAGCAGGTGCAGAGCAGTGCCTTTAATTCCTTTAGAAAAATAATGAGCATGCAGCATCTTGAAGCTCACCTGTCACATTGACCTTTCTGGGATGAAAAGCATGTTGTCTGATACTAAAGAACAAACTATCTTGTTTTTTGCCCAACATGTAATAAAAGAACACGACTTAAAAAACAAAAAAAAAGTCAAATGGCTGTTGTTAGCGTGCATTCAAAGAATTTGCAGGTAGTCTGGCAACACAAAAGACGAAAGGTAAATGGAAACAGAGATGAGAGAAGAAGCGAGACATAGCGGTTGTTAGTGACTGTTAACACAGCAGCGCTCTAAATCACCAAACCTCATCCTGTCGAGCAGCTCTAACCGTGGATGGCTGTAAAAGTATTCCTGAAGGGGTTGTTAGTTCTTCAGAGTCTGAACAAACCTGCAGGCTTGAACCTAAGAGTTTGAGTTTTCTCATTTATTCTGCTGTCAAGCCACCGTTAACGACCACCAAAGAGCAAGGCCAAAAAATAAGCAAAGAAACTGACACTCAATAATCTTGTTTTGACATCTAGACATCTATTTGATTTTTAATTTTTTTTTTTGGTCATACTGTGCAGATTCTTTCTAAAACCCTGCTGCGTCTTTAAGTGGTGCGGATGGCCTGGGTAATGCAATTAAGCAACAGCAGTAAATCCTGAACTGTCAATAAGAAATGTCAACACAGCAACCCACATTCCTGTTTTCTCACATCATCTTTGCGTCAGAAACCAAGGTGGAAGGTATAATTCAACATGATACTGCCATGACACCTTATTTGTATCTCAGAGAAGCCAACGAAAGAGAGCATAACTCCCTTTGGATGTGCACTTGGCAAATATCATACACGTGTATTTGATAGAACACCATGAAGCAAAGCAAAATAGAAATGCTGAATAATTATACGAAATGTAATGTTAATGCAGTGACGTATATCACAGGCTTTGTTTCGTGTGTGAGTCAGGTGTTAAAAACTTCCTGCAGGGGACCTTATGAGACAGGAAAAAGTACAACTTTGAGATGTCTCAGGTGACGACTAACTCAAAACGTTTTACTTAACACAATCTTGTTACTTTGTTTGGGGCAGTTTCAATCTTAAAAAGTGGCACTGAGTACAATTAGTACAATTATCTGACCATGTCATCTTTATCACCACAATCACACTGCATTTTCTGTCATATTGCTGCACTCTGGATTTCTATGACACCACTAATGAAAGAGAAGCACAAAAGAAAAGACTGATGTTTGCAAAGCAACATAATCTAGTTTGACCTGAAGAAGACAATATAGAGCATAAAAGAATGTCTGACATGCGTAAGTGTTTTTTTTTTGTTTTTTTAATTCTTAACCTGAAGGGCTCATACAAACTTAAAACATTTTCAACAGCTCATAGTGAATGAGGAGAAACTACTAAGTGGCATCAAGATGTGAAACATTCTGAAGCTGTCAATGTCTGTCAGTGAAAAGGTAAATTTTGTTTGGATGTTTTACCATACAAGAGCCAGATTTACTTTCATTACTCAATGTCTTTGGACATTTCATCAGACAGATTCAAATTACACAGCGACTTCTTTTGGCTTTTCCCTTACAGGAAGTGAAACAGCATTGGTGTCTTCCACTTATTCATTTGGCAGTGTTTTGAATCAGATGTCCTTCCTGACACAACTTACCCCATTTATCTAGGCCTACGAATGATGCTACAAGGTGCGTTTCCAGATGTACATTACTTATTTTATCTTTTTGCTCTTATTTTTCCGTTATTTATTGGTGGTTAACAAACCACCAATTAAGTTAAAGCAGCGCACTACTGCCACCGCATGGCATGGTACGGTACAGTACAGTAGTTCACATGCAACCGTAAATGAAGACGCAGTGGTTAAAAGGACCAAGGAAGTGTCCAGTCCTGTTACAAATACAGCATCTCAGGTTTTATCTGGATCCCCTGCCTGGTGAAAACACCAACACCTGGGTGGCTGAGGCAGGTCTGCCAGATCTGACTGACAGTTTCCTTCCCAAATGTAACGTACAACCAGCTCAAATCAGTACTTCTCTAGAAACTCATGTTAAAACCGTAAAACTATGAAATGAGTAATAAAGAGCATGCCATATGCACACGAAGTTGAGTTGAGTAGAGTCGATTCTCTCTGACTTCAAAATAAAGGAAATAATGTGAGCGAAAAGACAGCAGTTTCTTTCTCTATTTAAGTATTTTGTTAATAATTTCTCCTGAATATTGTCTAAAAACAGATGAAAGTTGGAAAAAGCAGCCCAAATTTTATCAACCCGGCTAATGCTATATTTTCCAGCCCAATCTGGCAACACTGATTTGGGGGGTCAAGTGGGGTTCACATGACGGTGCTGGGGATCAATCCAGCAATCTTCCAGTTAAGAGGGTAGGATCATACACACACTGACCACTTTCTTAAATACACCATGCTTTCTGTTTCACCACATTCGAAAGGAGCTCTGGACTGGATTCAGATCTGGATTCCACTAGAGGTCATTTAGTACATATACCTCATTGTGATGTTCAAGAAATCAGTTTGACATTATTTGAGGGTTGTGACATGGTGCATCATCTTGCTGGGAGTAACATTCAGAAAATAGGGACACCTTAGTGATAAGGGGAACATGATCAACAAAGATACTCATTTGGTACTAAAGGGTCTAAACTTTGCCAAGAATGTAAAGATGTAAAGATCCAGCCGAATAAAATGGCTGGTATGTATTTAAACACTATTGTTGAATCTCTGCCACAGCTGTTGGCAGGGCCAGAGGTGGCTTTCTGCTGGATTGAGCAATGTCCGTGGTACTCGGCTGTCCTCCATTTCAGCAGTATTGCATGGCGGAGCATGTACTTGGTCCCCTACATGGTCAGACATGCAGATGACAGATGGCGAACAGAGAAATCCACAGAGAAAGTACTCCATTAGCTGAGCTAACCTTGAAAGTATCAGGGAGGTTGGGAAGCCAGAGTGAGCCAACACTTCCCTGCAGGGAGAGTGAGAGCTGAACATCTTCCCTGCACGAGCTGTGGAAATTCAATTACAGCCTAATGAAGAGTGAGCTGACCTCCCAGCACCATCACCATCCTCCCTCCCCCAACCTCCCTCCTCTTACCCAGCTGAAGCTCATTATTTACTGTAGCGAGGCAGGTTATCAGGTCTACGTACCTGGCTGCACCAGAGGCGTAACTCTCCACAGAGCATCTGTGTCTCATGATTTGACCCTCTTTGTATTACTTTTTTTTTGTTGTTGTTAATTTCAGACCCTCTTTTATTCTAACTAATAGCCCTCCTCTTTTGTCCTCACAGAGACACAGCTCTTTATTTTTTAGATGAGGCAAACAAGATAGACATGTCAGTCACAGTCCCAGTAACTCAAAGCACTCACTCGCTGACAGTCACTTTGAATATTAGCTTTGTCACTAATCAGGACAATTAATTTCACAATGCTTGAATGAAAAATGTATGGATGTGAAAATATTCCAGGCTCTGTCTGAAAGCCAGGTTTTCTCTCAAACACAGAATTTCTCAAAGGTCTGTATCATTAATAGCACATCAATTTGACAAAATTGAACTAGACAGAAAATTTTTGTGAACAATTTACAAGCATTGAGTTCCTTGGACAGCAATGGTGTTGTAGTGGCTGGTATTGTTGCCTGACAGCTTGAAATGGTGGCTAAAACCTCTCTATTGGAGGTGTTTCTATATGCTTTCTGCAAATACCCCAAATTCTTTCCACACTACAAAAAACACACATCTCTAGGTCGACTGGGGATTCTAAATTGTCTGAAGGAGTGAATGTGAATGGTCCTTTACCCTGTTTGTCTCTGTGTAACTGTGTGACCCAAAAGGATGGTTTAGATTGGCTTCAGCACCACCATGACCTTCAATTGGAAGTCGCCAGTGTAGAAAATGGATGAATGGCTGGGGTTCCATTCAAATGTATTGACAAACTTTTTGTCAAATGTAACATAAAAAAAAAAGTCTCATCCATTCACCATGACTATGTGATTATTTAGGTTATGTTCATCAAGACAATTAGCTTTACACATGAAATTAAAATGTGCATAGAAAAATAGCTTCCCTGAATACAATTAGTCAGTTAATCTGGGCTTTATGGGACGGAAAAAGTTTAGTAATGGGTACTTAAAATACAAGATAGAACAACAACATTGGCAGAAAGAACTGTTTTAAGTCCACTTAACCTCTGATGGTTGAAGGTTGCTCTAAGTGTTCAAAAATCTTTTTTTTTTGCTTTTTACTGCACCACTGCTTTTTACATGAAGATTTTCTATTATCAAGCTTCTGCATAGAAAATGTGTGGAATTTCACAAAATGGGAGGAAAGAGGGAACTAAATGTTTGTTTTCATGAGAACAATTTCACATAGTCTGAAGTTTTTCCCAGTTCAGCTCCTCAAACGCTCTCAAACATGGCTCCATTTGCCTGCACCGGTATTCTATTAGGCTTTTTTATTCATTCAACTGTGAAGGTGCCCTTTTCAGTTCAATGTATTAAAGCTGACCATTTAGGTCCAAAAGAAATCCATTGGTGCCGATCTAAATCACTAACGTGCACCGATGAAATTTAATTCAAGTATCATGTATCTAAATTCAAGTATCATGCTCTCAACTCCCTTAGTGTAATTTATCAATTCCCTGCTGCTTTGTGAATGCTGTGTCAAGCTTCTTTTGAATTTCTCATAACCATTTATCGGCTGCTTCCACGCTAAAATAGAACAAACTTACATTATCGATAGCCAGTGTTATGCTTCAGCAATTAACTAGAAATGAAGCTAATTAAATGTTAAAATATATATCTACCATTCCACAAAATGGAAAAACTACACTTTCCTTTTCTTTTTAAAAATGTATTGTTTCTACCACATTTGTCTAATTAATCCCATTGAGGAGGGAACAATCAGACAATTAAACTCATGTTAACGACAGGTTTCTGCAGATGGTGCAGAGCAATAATGTCATGCCAGAGATGTGATATGAAAGCTCTTTTTTGGTTTAAAAAAACAAAACAAAACAAAAAAAAAACCTAAAGCCCTCAGGCTGTTTCTTTGGAATCCATGATAGCAAAGTAAAAGCATTAATGATTTAGAGATTGTTTTACACCCAACCATATTTTACCCAATGAGAGAAAAAGACCATGAAAGTAGAGTAATAAGCAGCTATTTCTGCTGATCCTGATGTTCCACACAGAATTGTGTTTCTCGCTGCACAATGTCAAACACAGCCAGCAACAGGCAAACAAACAACAAAATAAGTGTTACAGGTATGTTTGGCCACAAGTCCGAAATGTAGGGTTATAATAAAGGTGTAGAAATTTTGATGCAATAATATTCATTATGACATGTGTTTTTGGATTGTACAGAAAATGAACAAGCTAGGGCGAGCTACAGCTAGAGTCTCAACATACGTACAGCCATAAAGGATCGATTTATCAGCCATAAGTGACTCCCAGATAGGCAGCGATCGTGCCAGCTGTTTCAGTGTTGCTTTGGACTTTGTCTGCTGACCTACTGTGTCACATACTAAAACAACACCATAGGTGCATTTCCATTAGTGGGAGTTCTGGGGTAGTTTTTCAGGGCCGGATCATTGACTTGTGTCTCCTTTACCAGAAACGCATCTCCTTTATGGTCCTGTAAAACTGGTACTCAGAGCGTCCCTGATAAACTTTTGGATGGGTGAAGTTGGAGATGGTGGTGTTGACTCACTGATTGGGTACGTTGTGGGCAGGACGGGATGTCATTCAGCTGCCTAATGTCCGTTTCACACACAAGTCATCTTTTCTCATTCAGCGCCTCAATTATGCATTATACAATGGGCAAATAGAAACACTCTTCTTTAGCTCCTCCACTATTTTTTGCGACATTTTAGTTTGTTTTTCTGCTTTTATTCTTTTTCTTTTTTCTGCAAAAGTGCTCCACTACCGCAACTATGCGATTTTGAATGATAGTGTACATGCAACCGGCTCTGACATCATAAATGGACACACGTCAGCTGAAGGGACTAAAGAGGAGGTCAACCCTGTTAGAGGTTCCCATCTGGTGGAACTTTGCTAATGGAAATGCACCCTCTGCTTTGGATGGCAGCAGCAAGTTGGAACAATGGCAAATGGTGAACTGAAAAGACTTTGTACATTTCGTACATTCTGCACTCTTTGTACTGGTTTCTTTCAGTAGTTCCAGGTCCAACCATGACATGAGCTCTGGAGCAAGGCATGCAGGCCAATTTCAGCCTAGCTAACTCTGAGAGGTTCAGTTCAGTTGGATTTTAGCTAGGCTAAAGTCTGCCATTTAAAAACTATTTTTCCCAGAATACATGGGGTGAGTACACTAACCTTACTGACCAGAACACAATGCCATGTAAACACAGTGAGTTACGGGTAAAACGTCCTTAATAATTGGTTGAAAGCCCTCAAATTCAGTTCTCTGGTTTGACAATTCACCTCGTTCTGCAGCCTGCAGCCTCGGATATTTTTCACCCGTTACTTTAAGCAGTTGATTACAGCTCTTAGAAAAAGAGGTGAGACGATTTAAAAAATATCTGTGGCATAATTTAGTCTAGTAAAATAGCTTCCTTTCCTGCATGTTTATCCAACTCTATTATAAAAGTTCATAACTGCTGGCTTTTGGGGGTGAAGACAGACATTCAATGCGCCTCTTTACATGGGGTGTGGATTTTTTCCAAACTGGTGTAAAAGTTGGTCAAAACAGCATCGTTGGAAACTTACCAGCTGATGTTGTTAAAAAAAATAAAATAAAGGAGGGCTTTTAAATAAAATGCAAAACTTCAAAATGGTGAAGGCCACATCTAAAATCCATCAGAGAAATGGTTAACATTTAAGAATTTCAAACACACGTCAAGACAACACAGGTGGCAAAACAAGAGTAGCTTTACATGAAAGCTGAAGATGTTCAGCTAAACTGAGTCAACAAGAAACCCACTGCTGTTTTATTCATTGCTCCCTGTATCTGAGGAAAACAGGATGCAGACATGTCATCCATTTTTAATATACACATATTGATTAGTGCAACTACGTGGATGTAAACAGACTTTTTCCACGGGGCCGTTAATAATTGAACATTCTTATAACACAATGAAGCAGATAAGAGCTAATGGTCTTTGAACTTCTTTTATCATCTGTCTGTGAACTGCTCATTGTTCTCAGTGGTTCTTTCTGACCTCCCAGAAGTCTCTTCTCATAGTGTGCTATAGATTTAGGTTATTAAAAAGTGTTCTGTGTAGCATTTTTAATGTTTATCATCTCCTTATGACTACATTTTGCAATCAACCACAGGAATCTCATAAGCTGATATGTTTTAAGCAGAATAGTTTAATTTTGGACTTTTTGCTTAAATATTGCTTCAGCAACCATAGAGCGGGTCTTGCTCTTTGTATAGAGGCTGAGAGATTAACCAGTATCAGAATTAGAAATTTTGTTAATTCTATCTTTGTAAGAAATGAACATCCTATCAGCAGGTAACACACACGGAATGGACTGCACTGCAGAAAACAATGGTCTAGATGGTTATTATCTTTTATTTCAGTTTATCACAGATATAGAATGAAAAGTTCAAATAGTGGCTGATAGATGAAGGGGTGGAAAGCTAGTGTCAATAACAGGGCGCAATTGTCATTTTGTCACCATCAGCAATTCCTGAGCTTCCTGTGACATTTTTTGACAGTGGCACTACACCACCGTCAATCGACCAACATATTAACTTTTTTCCTACCTAATTTAAGCGCCAAACTACTTCCTGTGACTTTTGTTAAACACATACCCTCTCGTCCTCTGCCCACTCACCGTTATCAAGGCGTGGGTAGAACTGGCCGGTTCTTCATTTACTTGGGTTAAGGAGTCGAATCCTCCTACTCAACCATGAATCCGACATCTCCATTAACCCAGTCTTCTGTCTGCTAACGCTAATGAAATGGCGTGAGTGAGATCGCACAGCGACGTAGCAGAAATACAGCGGTCACAGGTGATTTAGCTGAACTGATTGTGTGACTGACTCAACTGGAACGGTAGGGTCTGAGACGGACTCGGCTCTGCTGGCTTTCAAGCTGCTGAACCGAGTGAGTTATGGACTTGCTGACTCAGCAGGTAGCACCAGCGGAAACACCGCGGACTGACGTGGTTTTGCCAAGCTTCACTCCAGTCATTGATTTCAGGGAATTATAAGTTAACCCTTCTAAACCAGAACTGTCGCTGGTGACAGGAAATTACATTTTTCAAATTACAGTAACTCTTTGACCATTTACGCTATCTACGTAATTTCTAACAGATTCTCAAAGCTGAGAGGCAGCTTTGCACTGATATAGGGTACGGTGTTTATACTACGGTGTTTTTGAGATTTCGCACATTTATGTCAGCATTTTTCTTGCTTGTTTGTATTTATATAGTTTTCCATATAGCTATTTAAAATATTATTTCTTTAGCTTGTTACATTTCTTTTTTGTCATTGTTTTTATTTATAACCTTAGTACATTCTTAAATTGTTAATGTTGCATTTTGCACAGTTGTTATTTGTGGTAAAATTTAAAGCACAAAAGAACAAAAAAAAAAGGAAAGTAAATACGGGGCGGGGGGCACACTGGCAGCACCACTGTGGTCTCGAAAGCTGGGGAGAACCCTCTGCACAACACATCACACAAACGCAGACCTTTAAGATCCCAGTGAAAACAAGACTTTGAAGACTGTAACTCTATTTATTTCACTCCCAAAGCATATGAGGATTTATTTCATTTTTATTTTTTTAATTTCCTGTTTGTGAGAGCCACAGAGCAGCTGTGGCCTTACAAGAGCATAAATCAATCTCCTCTGTTTGACCCTTACACCAAATGTGCGGCTGCAGCAAGCAGCTCCCCATTTCTTTTTCTGTCATCTTCCCTAGGCAACCATGGACCAACTAATACTAAGCCAACATGAGGAGTGGAGGAGCCTAAACAGATAAAAGCTGGGATGAGCAAACAGACGTCGTCTTTTCCCCTGATTTTTTTCTGTGCTTTTGCCTTTCATTCCTCCTCCCCACTAACTGCTTTTTGGTTTTAGGGGTTTGGCGACCTGAACAAATTAGGCCATCTTTTTAAGCTTTTTCCCCTCCTCTTTTTTTTTTTTTTAAATCACAGCTTTTTTAATTGAATTTTTATTTTATTAACAGTTGCCTCAAAAGGGGTTAAGTTATTTGTAATACCTTTTTCTTTTTCCCCTAGTTCTTTTCATCTGCAGTTTAACTTCAATAAATGCCACCTGCAAGCATGTTTAGCCTCTCTGTCACCTAAGGAGGCAGTGAAACATCACTCAGCAGCAGGGTATAATTACATGACAAACAAACTGGGAACTAATTAGCTCCTCAGAAAATATAGCTGCACAATGAAAAACAGCTCATCAATTGTTGAGCTGTCTCATGTCAGTGGTGAGGAGCCAAAACAAAACTGTGTCGATTAATAAAACAGCATCAGTATGACTGCAGGCCTGCATGTGAGACTTTTAATCACAACAGGAGGTGACCGGGTTTGATCAAATGGGAGCATGTGGACCTCTTAGGATGATGATTTTCTTTCTTTTCTCGAATGTCCAACAGAAACAATCCCACTGTCTTTTTCTTTGAATTAGATGTATAATGTATACTATAATTTTGGCCCATTATTTCATATTTAAAGAAAAGATGAAGAGGACAGGAAATTACCCACAGTGAACTAGACCTCGTCATGGATATCTTCTTCTTGCATCTGCTGAGACCCTGCTGATAACAGTGCACTTGCCCTTCGATTTATTATGCAAGGCTTCAAAGCTGTAGCTCAACTCCAGAGTTCAAACTGATTAAGCAGCCTGTGGAAGAAAACAGCTCCCCACCCGGAAAACGTGTTATTCTGCTGCTAAACCCGCTAAAGCCAGCAGGGTAAGAGAGTGCCCTCATCTGCTCTGAGGCTATATACGACATGGTTTTCAAAAAGATGTAGAAGCCTGAAGACCTGCGATAGTAGAACGAGACTTAAAGGTTGATCAACTGATGACTGGTTTTTCGCCAGTAAATACATCAAAAGAAAGGAGGTAATAGATCTGATATTTGGAGAATCTGTGAATTCATCTGCATAGAAAATTGTGGAATTCATTTTTTTTCCCTCTTTAGCAGTCAGTAAGTGCATCATCATCAAGCAGAACTGAACCACATGTCTTCAATGTGAGAAGAGAATGGCCAAGGTTGCAATTTGAACCACCTTCCTGAACATAAGGCTGAGAAGCTAAAAGCAAAGTTGGCAAAGCATGCAGCCTGCAGCCTCTGCTGTCTTTCACTGGTTGATTCCATTATTGTTTCGTTTAGTGAAAATTGGAATTAGTATGTCAGACCTTTAAGAAAACCAGAGGCAGATTAAAAACTGCTGTGTCTCTGAAAGAAGATACATATTTTCCACACAACTACTTTAAATCCAACAATGGACACTTGGGTCTATTCCTGCCTCCTGACTTATTTCAGTATATCTTCACAGATCAGCGACTCACAGTCTTAAATATCACCAGTCTGCATGTGGAAGCAGCTGCTGCCAGAATGTGCAATATATTAATATGCACCAGTCATGTCTCCAGTCTGTTTGCCTTAATCCAATGCTTAATTTGTGTACAGAAACATTTTATTCCGCTAAAATTTTTATCATTGCGTTGATCAATATGATCAGCCAATACTGAAAAATGATGTAGTGTATTTGAAGCGTTTGTTCATAATGGACAGTGCTTTGAAATAGTATTTGCTCTCTTATACATTTCTTCTGCTTTTGCTTTTTATTGCACTTAAATGTCCGTCAAGTAAATTCCAAAATTCCAAAACAAACTTGGTCTTATGTGTCAGAGTGAACCCTCCTGACTGCATGTGCCACTCTTAGCAGCAAAACACTGCAATCAAGTGTTTGTGATAACTGGTAACGAGTCTTTCACACCGCTGTGGAGGGATTTTGGCCCACTCTTCTTTGCAGAATTGTTTAAATTCAGCAACTTTAGAGGGCTTTTGAGCATGAATCGTTTAAAGTCATGCCACAGCACCAAAATTGGATTTAAGTGATTTACTCCAAAACATTATGTTTTTTTTGAAACATTCAGAGGTGGATTTTTGATTCAGATTGCTGCCCTGCTGCAGAACCAAAAGTGCACTTAAGCTTAAGGTCATGAACTGACGGCTGGGCTTTATTCTTTACCACTACCATGTTTGATTGTTGAGATTTTTTCTTTTTGCCTACATTTGCCACGGGTTTGAAACAGAGTGTATGAACTGTGAGCAAGAGGCACTTGTTTTTTGCTTTTGGTTTAAGGTTATTTGCGGGCCGTTCGCTGCATGGCGGCTCTGTCAAACAGCACTGTCTTTATTTTTTTTTCTGTTGTCCTATGTCCATGCAATACACGTTTTTTTTCCCCAACATCTGAAGACATTTATAGACTCGTGACTGTTTCTTCATTAACACCGCATACACCGGAATAAATAAACGCTGTCGTGATGGAATGACTTTGATGTCCTGGTTCGGTCACGTTACAGTATGATACTCTAAAAAGCTGTTAGTTTTATGCTAGCTGTGACGGGATGCGCACCTTTGGTCAGACCGTTGAATATTCCTCCTAAAGTCTTGAGGATCTTTAAGATGTTTTGTGACGAATGTGACATGTCGGTTCTGGGAACTGTTCTCTTCCCAATGCAGCGATTCAGATGATCTGAAGAGGCCTCTGAAGACAGACTACAAGAGGTCCTTCTTAGACACAGCTAAAACCATCTACAATGATTTTTTGAAGATACTTAAGTAACAACAGGTTCGGCAACAACTAAATTTCCCTTTTGGGATTAACAGAGTATTTTTGAAGTGAACTGAATTGGAATGTTGCATCTACCACAGGATTTCAAATACACAAAGTTGTGGCTGGCCTAGTTGTGTATGTTTTTGCTTTCTTAGTTCATTTGTGAAATACATACGCAAGAGTCTTCAAAAGGCATTTGGGTCTCTACAGACGCAGACTGAAGCTCATTATCTGTGCAACAGTCAACAAATGACTCATTGGTTTGTGTTTGTGAGAACATAGAGAGCAGGTACTTCATTCCCAGTCAATGTCGCCGTTTTAATGGAAGTGTGTGAACATGTACAGGCAAACATGATATACAGCAGGCATGTTTTCAACACATACCTTTGTCACTGAAGTCATCGACCAAGATGATCTCGGCGATGAGCTCTGGAGGAGAGCGGTTGAGCACGCTGTGGACCGTCCTCAGCAGCGACGACCATCCCTCGTTATGGAATGGGATGATGATGCTGGTGTTGGGCAGCTTCTCTGAATACAGCTTGTGTTTACAGCTGCAAACGCACAAGAGCAGAACACAAATGAGAGAGAACCAGAATAACCTCCAACTTTCTATTCAGGTCATCATATAAGGAGAGGGCCAGCAGGTAATCTCACGCTATGTCCAATCCTCCCTACGCCGCATGAACTGAGCGAAAGCGCGATTAATGACGGCGCGTGAAGGATGCGGCTCACAGGACAGAGTACAGATCATGGAGGTGTTACGCGTTTTGTAAACAGAAGAAAGCATGGCAGATGAAAAGTAACAGCCAGTGGAAGAAGCATTGCTCTGAGTATTGAATCAGATCTGGTTCACAACAGCGATCAGCTCAAATACACAACATAATCATTTCCATTAATCTCACATATATTCTAATAGAAACTAGTACATAACCAATACTGCAATCTGGCTGCTTGTTCAGAAACCAAAAACAAATTATGTCAAAAATTTGTTGGACTTATATATATATATATATATATATATTATATATAT
>JBAMYA010031415.1:0-15932 GCA_037176975.1 Arrhamphus sclerolepis | reverse complement strand
ACACACACACACACACACACACACACACACACACACACACACACACACACACACACACACACACACACACAAGCTCTGTCTTTATCAGTTCAACACAGCAGCATTCAGCTTCTTGCTCCAATATTTTACTACATTTGACCTTGTATGTATAAGTGTGAAAACATTTTTCTTCCCTTCAGCTCATCTATATTACAGTAAAATTTATGGACAAATGTTCTCTTTTTTTTATTTAAAAAAAAAACAAACACCTTCCCCCAAAATAAACCAAAAGTGAGCAAATGCTTCACTTATTAAGTCGGTATTTCTGGGAGGTTGTCCTTTCGTCATCTCCCTCCACTCTGACTGCAGGAAGAACGACTGAGAAGAGTAATGGGAGACGTCCTTTATCCCCCAAACAGCCCTGGCAGGGACAACTCTCTCCTCCGAGCTTCGGGTGGGGGGGTTTTTAGCAGTGAACATTTCTGAATGTCCCCAGCCTTTTATTTCCATTTTTCTTTCTCAGTCGTGTCGGGTTCAATTTCCAGAAAAGCTCGTAAAATCTGCTGACCTTAAGTTGTCCCACAGGAGTACTTGTTACAGCTGTAAACAACGTTTAAACTTGGACTTTCAGACCCTTCAATCAGGCGCGGAGACGGGGGGCACAATACAACTTATACTGAACAAGCAAGCTCCAGAATGAACGAGGAGACACAGCACTCAAAACAAGAAAGCAATGAAATGGCAGCAATAAAAAGCTCATCTTTGAAATTTTCAAAGCAGTTTTCAAATAAAATAGCATCTGGAGAGAGCCTTATAATGGTGGTGGTGCAGCACCACTGTCCTTCTGTCTAGCACCACTATCAACTTATGAACCCTCTTTTTTTTCTTTTTTTTACCGTGGCCTATTTTAACTTCTTTTTACTTCCATGCAACCTTTGTGAACTGATTAGCCTCTCATCCTGTGTCTCCACCCACTCACTGATATCGAGGTGCGGGTAGAGCTGCCGGTTCTTCATTTACTCGGGTTAATGAGTCCAGTCTTCCTACTGAATCGCAAATCACGAGTCTGACGTCTTCACCAACACGGTTTATGTGAGTCCTCTAGTTGCTAACGCTAACAAAGTGGCGTGAGTGAGAGCGGACAGCAGCATAACAGAAATACTAGAGCCTGAAGTGATTTAGCTGAACCGAGTGAGTGACAGACTCAAGTGAGCAGCTTCACCGCGTCTCAAACGCTGGGAAGTGACACATTTGCCGGATTTCGCTAATCCATTCTGTACCGTAGACATCAGGGGAAATGCAAAAGTTGTGATTCCTAAAAGCGGGACAGAAAAAAAGAAAAAAGGACAACCATCTGGAATCAAAATGCAGTTTTTAGGAGCCGTTTTAAGAATCCCTCCAACAGAGGTTCTTTAATGGCCACCAGAGCAGGAGGAGGTGCACGACTCCATTTTATTTAACTAATAGAAAATCGATGGTTGACTTTCCCAGTGTAGATGAAAAAAGGAAACAAAACTTACCAACTACTAGGGGTGTGTATTGGTAAGGACCTCACGATACGATACGTATCCCAATACATGATACGATAGTATCACAATACGACACATGTTACGATACGATATCAGAAATGGCCCCACCTATGAAGGCAGCAACAAACCGTCCTGCAACATCTACAGGAGTGGAGGTTGTATTTGTTTTGGCTGATGTTCACAAACTATTTAAACCATGTTTTTATTTTATTTTATTAACCCTTCAAAGTCTGCCTGGTCCTTTTTCTCCCTCTTTTTTCATATCGAATAATTTTGTGAATTCTTTTGCCCATTTTGTCAAGATAACTTAAACTTTCAAAATTTATTAAGAAACTGTCATTTTTACATGTCATAGATGCTTTAAACTGTGTGAAATAACAAAAAGGAAAAAAAAAACAACTATTTGAATCTTCAGCAACGTATACCTGTAAACAACGTAGGTGAACGTGTCCAAAGTTGCCTCGACATTTTTTCCTCCACTATGTACAGTAGTAATGATGCTATTCATAAAACAACTATTCTGAATATACATTTGATAATGAATGCCAATTAGCAGTAGCTATAATAAGATGTAACTGGGCCGTCAGATCTGATTCAGTTAAACAGTGTTAGAGTTAAGTATTTACTGCATTTCTTTCATTTTAGCTTTCTGTCTTTATGAATTCATGCTAAAGGCTTAATAGAACCGTGAAAATACTATAAGCAAAGAAGACACTTTTAAACACTGCTAAACACTCATTATTTTCTCTCTGTCATCCGCTGTCTCTCCTGCTGATCCTCTTTCTCATCCTGCTCAACGACTCACCGTGAGCACCGAGTATATATCAGCGCAAAGCTGGACTTCTCAGCTTTGCGCTGATATATGATATATGATATATGCGCAAACTGTTGAAGAGTTATGGTAATTCTAAGAATGCATGTCTTTTTCTGTTGCCAGCAACTGTCTGTCTGTCTGTTTTTAAAATGATGTTTAGAATCAGAAATCGATCTAGTATATCATGGAAATAAGTATCACGATATATTGCCATATCGATATTTTATCACACCCCAACTTATTAAGGCAAATTTAGTGGTTGTAAATTGTGTCTCCCTCCTCCCTCCATCCACACAAAGGTCCACAAAAACAACTGTGCCAGCTGCACTCGTTCTCCTAATCAAGAGAGGAGGCAGGAGGTGATTACCAACCAGGGAATAAATGAATGAATTCATTAATGTGATCAATAGACTCCAACAAAGACATTTCCCTGATCACGTTGCAAGAGTTATTGTTGATACTGACAACAACTCATGATGATGAGTTGATGATTATTTGAAAATGGTCCAATAGAGAGAATAATTTGGTCAGACTACACACATATATATAAATAAAAAAAATAACAATAATAATAAAAAAAAAAGACAAAGAAGATGGGTAAAAAGATGGATTAGCAGAAAAGGCAGTGGGAACTATCTGTGATACAGACAGGAGAAAAAAAAAACTTTTATTTTGAAAAGTCGATTTTCAGCATCCATGAAAAAAAAGTGAGCTTTTAAATGAATCCTGGTTGTTATTTAAGGAAATAGGTTAATTTGCTGAACACAGAGGAGATTAAACTTAGACATTTTTTTGAAGGATGTCTTTTTTTCTAGTCTTTCCAGTCCAGATTTACCTTTTTCTTTCTGATGGGGTACACCGTAAAGTTAGGTTTTTCTGCAGCTGAATAATTAATGGGCGGTCTAATTCATTGTTCTAGCTCAAACATTATCGTTAAAATAACAAGACAGGGGTGCTGAAGACTTTTTTTTCTTTCCAACTGAATATTAACCTTCAAACGGAAACAAAATAAACAAGGACGTGGATGACGAGAGTTGCTACAAGCTGTTAAGAGTCAGAAATGATTAAAACAAATGTCTTTGTACTTAACTCCTAAAAAAAAAAAAAAAAAATCTGCTCTTGGTTGTTACCAAAATGATATTACTTATTTTTAAAATTTTAAGCCACTTTTTTTTTTAAATTCTGTATTAAAAGGTTATTCAAGCTTGATGATGTGCAGAAATAAAGACTGATGTTCAAAAAAAGAGACAGACTCACCTCAATGACACGAGAATCAAAATCCTCATAGGTTTCTGATGACAGAAGAGAAAAAAAAAGAAGCTTAGATTAAAAAAAAACTACAAAAAACCTGAAGCTGGAAACACATTTATGCCCAGACACACACGTACACCCACTGGAAAACAGATTAAACCTCCTCTTGGTGTTACAATTACCCAGAAGCCATTGCAGCAGTGTAACAAATCTGCACTTTCCATCGTCAGTGACCTCTGAGGGATGTTACTCTCCCAACAGCAGCCCGCTCACTTCTAATCAATTAACAACATGAAAAAAAAAAAGCTCACACAATGGCTCTAAGGAGAAAACAAACAACACACACACATAAACACACTCACATCTCAGCTGAGTAATTAAGCCACCATCTGTAAACCCAAACTCATCAGAACCAAGCAACCAGGTTACAGCTGTCTGCACAACAACTCACGACATGTTTGTGTGCAAGTTAAAATGACAGGCAAACACGAACTAGCTTGTCTGTGCTGAAAGAAAAAAAAAAAGGTGTAAAAGCATATATCACGGTGCGAGAGAGCTTGCTGCCATGGAGACGAACGAGAGAGGGAATGAAGGGAGAGATTGAACTCAGGACAGAAAATACAGCAAATACAAAGCCTCCCCTCATCCATCAGCTGTTTGAAGTAAACAAGCTCAACTCAATTCCGACGCAGACCTGAGTTTAAACGTGTAATGAGACGGGGAACAGGGGGCCAGGAGCAGTGCCATCGGTGAATCAGCTGGAATTAGGTAGCGGTGGTCTTCAGGGGCTGGATGTGGAGCTGCTTACACAGAAGTCACTTCGCTTTAGGCCTGACAGATTGTTTACAATATAATATTACATCCAACTCCAACCCATGTATTATTATAAACCCTCATTACACGAGGCCAGAGCCGAGAAAATGGAAATGAGAAGTGTTTCAATACAATGATACGTTAAAAGACCTTGAATAACTGCGCTGTATACAGTACAGCAGGCGCTTGTTTTCTCTGGAGGGTACTCTGTGATGAAGTTAGCAGGCATCTCAGAAGCAGATTAGCGGCATAAAAGGTGGAAAAGGAGAGGTACATATTCTGTCAAGCAATAGCAAGGTAGCCAAGAGATGCAACCGACAGCAGTAAGAACAGCATTGTAGCGCTTAGATCTGTGCATGATCTCTCAATAGAAAGAAATCAGTTTATTCATCAACTATTTAGTGGAATTAAGTATCAAGAATCAATACAATTTCAGAGATATTGCTCTTAGCCCCCACATTTATTTAAAAAAATAAAAAACTGTACAAACACTACCACTGTAATACACAGTTAGCTATACATCATATGACACTGTTAAAGTGGATTACCTGAGACTGTTACGTTTATTTACACGCTCAATTGGAAGATCAGCCAATATGCTGCCACCTTTTTGCAGCTAATTCAATAAATAACCACCTGCTTTCTTTTCTTTTGGCATTAAAGTATTAAATGATAGATTGAAAAGAAAAGACAATGACAGCATGAGGCAGACAAAAATAAAGAAATAAAAACTGGAGGAGAAAGACTGCATTAAAAGGAAAGCCAGAGAAAAGAGGTGAGAACCAGTGGAGATGGAGACAGATATCCTTCTAAATTTAGGGTTTTGTCCCAACTGACACTTCACTGAAAACCTTCTACACATCAGTACTAATGAGCTCCCAGACTGGCCTGTCACTCCCCCCCCCACACACACACACACTGCAGTAAACCTCTCACTACTCCTGTTGTTTCATCTATCTGCTCTTTTCACACCACTGCCGTCATCGTTACGTCCTCCTCCATCAGTCAGAGCATCTGTCACAGTTTAAACTCTGCCTCATTGTTAGTCCTGCAGTTCTGAGCCCAGATCTATATTTCTGCTTCAATATGTGTCAAATTCATGTTTTATTCTACTTTATCTGTAAGAACCTTAAAGACATTTAAAGTCTTGATCAGCAGGAATCTTTTTTTTTTAAGCTAAACTTTGCTCAACACATGACCTGAAGAATAAATTCCAAGAGTTTGTCGGGGTGTCATTTACCTCCGTTGGGTCCAGGGTCGGGAGAACCAAGGCTGGTGCCCCCCCAGGAGTTTCCTGTCCAACCTCTCTGCCTCTTCACCTTCATCTTCCTCCTCCTCTCCCACTCATCCCTCTGACGCACTGCAGAGAGACAACCGCCAAACAGCTGACTTCCAGCAGCCCATCATGATGCATGTTAAAGGTGCTCATTGTCAAATTAACCGTGTAATTACGGTTAACAAATGAGATCGCTGTGGAGGCAAATTGGCAATTCTCACACCAGCGGTGCTTATATTTCTGAAAATTAAGACCTCATTTCCCCTGTCGTTTCTTCCTGGTGGCTCATGAAAAGTCTATTTCTTTTCTAGTAAATGATTTCTCTCTGGTTTTCTTTGAGCTCCTGCATGACTGGGTGACAGCTGAGATATTTGATAACAGCAGCTGTTATCCCAAAAAAAATGCATTTAGGATCTGAGTTTCTCTGTCCAGATGAAAGGAAAGTGTGTGTGTGAGTGTGTGTGTGTACCTAATTCGGCCTGCACCTCCTGCTGCTCAGCCTCGCCTCTTCGGCTCATGCTCTGCACAGCGCCGTCCTTCGACACCGGAGCATTCAGGCCAGGCCAGAGAAAACCACCACGACCTGAAAGACGTAAAAGGGAAAACAAAAACAGCAAATGAACAAGAGAGAATAAATGCACTAATCATTGTCCTTTATCTGCGTATGAGGATAAAAGAAAAGAGGCAAATAATAAAACATGCTTTTCATTTACAAAAAAAAGGGGCGGATTCAGGTGAAAGCAAGAAAGGCTCGACTTTAGACTGCAGAATCCAGAAGAAAATCCAAAGAAAGGAATGTGGATCGACTAAAGGGGAAAAAAATGGAAAGAGAGAGGAGGCCGAGTGAATGAAGATAAACTCCTCTCTTTAGCAGAGCGGTGCAATAAATTAATCAGCGCTTGCTTATGAATATTCCAGCGAGTTCGTGTCCGTCAGCTGCTTATTAGCGTCTGTCAGACACACAAGTTCCAACTTCTGAGCAGTGGCACTCAAACTGACAGCAGAAGACACTTTCTGTGCTTCTGAACAGAGAAAATGATGTAAAAAGTTCTTGAAGATTAAAATAAATAATTCCGAGGGGTTTCAGCAGAGCTGCAGACAAGTTTTAGGAAGGAGATGTGACAGAATCAAAAGCAGATACTGGAGGCGAAGAAAGACGCACACAACTAACGTCTCACCTTCTCCAATTATTTGTCCTCGATTCAGGTCTCTCCTCAGTTTCCGTTTGGTTCGCTTGCCTCGGCCCTTCCTGGCTCCAGCACCCGACTCAGCCAGGACACCTTTCCACAGCTCCTCTGCGGTCACTATAAACACAAACGAAAGGCATTCAAATATGTGACATCTGTTTGGGTTCAGAAGCAAAAAAAAAAGACTAAAATAAATAACTGCAAGGCATCTGCCCAAAAACAAAACTTTACAAATAAAATTAAATCCACTGATGTCAAAACACTAAACAAAATATGCATAAAAGAATGACTTGGAAAGTCAAACTAAAAGGAAACAAACCTGAACAATGAAATGAATCATCTCTGAGAGCTAATATTCAAGTGTTCACGCCTTTTTCCTGTGATGTCGATGAAAACTGAGACTCAGACGTGCTGACACGCAGATCTGGTACAGCATGAAAACTGGAAAGTCACTATAATAAAGAGCTGCTGTGAAAGCGAAGCAGCGACTTGACACGCTTGTTTAAAGAGCTGCAATCAATCCGTTACGTTTCCTAAACAAGCTGCGATTACATGCACCTACAGAAATCTGGACACTTTTACATTTTAATGATATGTTCTTGTGTAAAAGCATCAGCACTTTTCCAAAAGGGGCTTTGAGATTTTACAGCCTGGCTGCTGTGATTTTCTCTCCCTCATTTCTGTTCAGGACAGACTTTTAAAAAGGTGCAATTCATCGTCAGCACATTCTGGAGCTGAATATGGAATCTGTCATTTTTACAAATACGCCGAAGAGCAGCCCAACAACAACAGTTTAAAACATTAACAAACAGGAAAATAAACAGCAACAAAGCACAATCCCAAATCAGAGATGTGATGGTACAGATGCTGGATCAGTGCGCTTGGTACAGATAATTCACAGAAAAGCACCCTGAGGTCAGAGCAGGACCTTCCCTGCCACAACACCCCTGAGTCCAAAGACCAGATCGCCATCAGCTGGTCATCAAGGTCTGCACGTGTCTGTTAGCGAGCCACTCGTTTGAATAAGCTGTGCTGAAGCAGAAGCATCTTAGACATGCAGGTCAGCGGGCTTGGAGGACTGGACTTGATGAGGAAGAATGAAACTGGAACTGGACTGGACATCCTGCAGTTCTGATCTGACCCCAGTGCAGAACATGTGGACAAAGTTAAAATGAAGCAACCAAAAAAATAAATAAATAAATCAACTGTTGCACATTTCAATGTGTCTTCAGGAAGGATGGGACCAAATAACTCCTGGAGAGCTTCACTGACAGGTGAGTTATTGATCATGTTAAGCATGAAAAGCTTCATTCTGTGTGCTGCTGAATAAAAACCAGCACAAATGAAAGATTCACTGGCTGTGTTCTGTTTTCTTTTTCAACTCACAGTGGAAAGAAAACAGATCTAAACAAATAATATTACTATTGTTGTTTTTACATTTAAAAAAAAATCCTGTTTCATTATTTTTCATTCTTGTTTTCTTTAGTAAAATGTTGTGCTTTATAATATGTTGTTACATCTTTGCAAATGTGCATTTTCTAATTTGGACATGTGCTTCTAATTTTGTCGCGTTTTGGCACAGAACTGGTAAAAAAAGAAAAAAAAACTGATACAGATCCTGCTGGAAAGATGAAGTCAAAGATCACACGTGACATTTGGATGTGTGTATATAAGTTTTTTGCAAACGCACACTTGTTGAAGAAGCTGCCATGTCTGGTCTGCTGCCATGCGGTTGGTGGGATCAGCGGAGATACGGGATGTCTCTGCAGAGACGCAGCTGACGCTCGACTCACCAAGTGAGACATCTGAGCGGCTCCCAACACGTTACGGACCGATGCTGCACCTGGAGGACAGACGAGCACAAACAGATATGAATAAATATCACAATGAGACAACAGTTGGGAATCTGCCCAAAGTCCCTAAACCAACTTCATTTTAATACTTTTGATACAGATCTTCTGTTAAAAAAAAAAGAAGCTATACCTAAACAATTCTACATATTACTACAGTAATAAGTATTTCATTCAACATGTTTACCAATACCAGCTGAAACGAAAAACTTTACACTTCATCAAGACAGATATATAATATAGGCTATTCGCATATATGAGAAACACCAGTAAATATACTGAAATCCATCTGGAGAAATATCATTTTGAAATGTTTAAAATTTACAACCGTTTAAAATTGCTCTCCATATTGCAGGTGTACGTACATTTATGTTCAAACTAATTTGAAAAAGTGAGTGAAGCTCAAAAGCAGAATAAACACTGTACAGTCAATTCCAAATGGAAACATTAATAAAAATGTATCAAATTTAATTTTTGATATAAAGTGAAGACTGAAGGAAGATTAGGAAGTTAAGAAAAACAGTGTTTGGAAAGAAACCAGTTTATCTTTCTCAACTCTGTTTTACTGTGTAAACTGGGAGATGCTTGAACTAATATTTTGTTGTATAACCGCTCTAGAATTCCTCTGCATTTCCTGGTTTTTCTTCACAAACAACATTTTTGATGTCACCTCAAACATCTTCTATTGGATCAATAGACATCCAGGGATTGGACTCATCACTCCATAACATTAATCTTGGTCTGGAACCAAGATGCAGCTGCTTTCAGGTGTGTTTGGGGTCGTTGTCTTGTAGAAAAAACCCATTTCAAGGTCATTTCCTCTTCAGCACAATAATCTCTTCAAGTGTTTTGATGCATTTAAACTGATAAATGATTGCTGGTACGTGATGAACAGACCTGATATGACAGTATTAAAAACACCCCCATATCATGAGGCATGCGCCACCATGCTTCACTGTCTGCAGTGTGCTGTGGCTTGAATTCAGTGTTTGGGGGTCATTTGATAAACCGCTTGCTGCTCTTAGAACTAAAAGAAGAACAGTCTTGCTTTCATCAGTCCACAAAACGTTGCTCCATTTCTCTCTAGACCAGTCAGTTCAGCACATTTCATTTTCAACACAGGGGACTTCTTGCTGATATCTTGGCTTCACATAGGCGCCTCCTCATTGTTCCAGGTAACTTCAGACCTTCTTTGATCACCCTGAAGCTGATCATCGGCTGAGTCTCTGATCCATTTCAGTGGTAGTTTTCTCCTAAATCTTTATGGTTTTGGTTTTCATTTTTAAAGTATTTAAGATTGTTTTAAAATATTCTGTTCTGAACAATGTCTGGAATAATCCAGTTTTCAGAGTGAAATGTATAATAACAAGCCCGTAACACAACATTTGCTGCTTTCATCCTTAAATAAGGGTCATCTCTTTGACACCTGTTTTCTTTTTTACAGAATCAGCGTTGTTCCCAGTGCATTTATGTGGTTAGAAATATTTTGAACACAACATTCCAGTCATGCCCTTTTTGATTGGTTACTTTATATTTTACATATTTACAGTATAAAGATTTGGTATACCATTTCTGGGCTATCATAAGCCACATCCAAACATTAGCTCACATTTAGAAATAAATGAATAAGTTTCACAAATTTACTCATAAGAATCAAAGGTATTGTCTTCAGTTTAAATTTTAAAACATTATATATTAATGTATCCATTTGAATGCAGACCAGTAATTATGTTCTTCTATAGAGCTACAAAAAGATCAAAATAAAACCATTTTGAATGCAATTTATGGAGAAACTGATACTTGCCAAAATAAATGCGTGTGTGTATAGTCTCTTACAATTTAGACTACTAAATCCTTCATTTATTACACGTGTCGAACTCTAATGGTGTTCATTACCGTACGTAAAGTATACAACCTCTCCTTTTTTCCCTCCAAACGTACGATTCTAACCACCTGTATGAATTGTCTAATGATATAAAATTCAGGTACGAAACGTGTATTTTTAGTTAAATCTAAGAACGAATTTAGATTTTTTTTTCTGCCGAAAGGTCTGATGGGAAACAGAGAGGGTGCTACAGGAACAACTAATACCGACACAAACACTGCTCCGACAAATACTCGGGTTTAAAGCTGATCTCATCTGACAAAGCTGCGGAGGATTAAAAGAAAGAATAACGAAATAAAACAGAAATAATTCACCTCCTATGATGGAGAAGCGGAGGACACTACACACCCGCACGGACGCCGCCATGTTGGAGTTATGGAGGGTCCTTCAGAGGACAACAAGCTGACTGAAATATGCCTGTTGAAAAATAGGGAAACAGAATATATATAATATATAAAATACAAAAGAAGGTAATTGAAACTATACCATTTCCATTACTCTTGAAATTGCACAAACTGGAAGTGCAAATAAAAAAATCTGATTTATGGAAGCACTTGAAAAAACTTTTTTTGATTATATGTTATTTGATATGGTGAAATATTATAAAGTGAGGAAACTACAGAAGATTTTGTTACATTAGAGTTACCTGTCTGAATTATGCTTTTACACCCCACCTTCAACATTGGTTTTTGTTTCTTTCTTTACAAACATTATTTTAAAAACTGAGCAGTTTAGAACTGAGTTTGTTGAACCTCCTTTCTGAAACGATGATGAGTTCAGCTCCAGGGATTTGATTGCAACAACATCATACATATGTCTATATCTTTTTCTTGTAAAAAACAAAACAAAACAAAAAAAAAAAACAACAGAAGTAATAACCAAAAAACAGAGATAAAAAATTAATATGGAAAAATTAAAGAGCTTCTGGACATCTTGGCATGATTTACCACAATGGGAGAGAACATAACTTCCTTATATACTGTAACCCGACTTAATGGAAATGCAGTCCTCTGTTGCTGGGTTTTTATTAACATTTGAAAAGTAGGTTTGTGCCAAAACTGTAATGAAAAGGTGGCAAGTGATTATCAGCTGAGTTAGTTGGTCTCAGCTTCCCGAATGCTCTGTGTTCACTCGTATTAAAAATGGCACAGCGCACATCATTTGATGCTTCTTCTGTACAACATTCACCATCTCCTGACATTTCATAACAAGAGAAAGATGTGTGAATGGAAAAGTGTGAGGAATGGAATGCGAAAACCATAAAAAAGTAATAATAATGCTGCTGCAATTCAAGTAAAAGAGTAACTTCAGCAGAGAATCGCCACATGTGATTTAGATGGGCCAGTTGCAACGCGACGAGCTTAGCAGAAGAGAGCTGTTCAGATATCTGCAGCACCAACAAACAAATGATGTAATGGGGAAAAGATTGAATTAACATTACACTGATTACATTTGGAAAATAAGATCAGCTGACTGATGTTTAAGATGATGATTGTCATATTGTGTCAGTGATTTTACAACATCCTTCAAGCACTTTCAATTTGGTAACAATGTAAGAGATCAACATTAGGTACCTGCTTCCGCCTGATGATATCTGATTGTTGTTTTGTGATATCTGCTGTTTCAGGATGATTTGATTTGAGATTTAATCACAGTTTATTTTGAAACTCTTAACATAAACTGCTCCACATCAGATTATGTGTTCAGAGTAATTATTCAAGGTGATCCAGTTATTTTGGTCATTTTATTTATCAGAGAAACATCAACTGGATTGTTTTTTTATGTATTAATTTTATATTTCCTAAATATCTCATGGTGATTAACATGTCCACCCCTTCACCTCTGTATCTAAACTCTTCTGCTGTCCAGTTTCTTCTCTTTGTTTTGGTTATTTCTTCTGCGTTTCATTATGTTCATTTAGTTTAATTGAGCCTAGCTTTCAAAGCGCGTATGCACTAATAACGATTTACATCGGTGAATGAAAAGGGTTTGGAATACTTAATATGCAAATGATATGTTTGTTGTTGTTTTTTTCAATTTTGCTCTTCTTCAGAGAAAGTAGAAACTTTTTTCTTCTTTTTCAAGGGTTGTCAAGTAGATTTTAGTTGCTTCACATCAAAAACTACAGCACCTTCATTTTCAAAATTTTCCTGATATTAATCATCGCATTAGAATGAGAGAACATGAGACAAATTATATTTAAGGAGGAAATGAAGGGAAAAAGAAAGTATAGTAAAGGAAGTTTGTTCTGTACTGATTTGTTTAATCTTTTAATTGTTTTCAGAGGGTATCAATGACCAATTTCACCAAATATAGAGAATTTGAAGCACTTTGGAGCGCTGCATGTTTACCCTTGTGCTATATCGCTTTTAACCCTCCAGAATGTAGTCTGAGCTCAAAAAAAGGGTTTTAAACATCCTATCCCCTTTGCTTAGAGGCAGCTGCAGGTCTGGGGTATATTAGATTTAAAAACCTCTTACTAAAGGACTTTAAGGTAATTCTAGATAGCGTGTAAACAGATTCTTCAAAATGCACATGTTTTGACTGATGTTATCATTGTTTTTTCTTTTTTTAAATTAATTAAGTTTTTTTTACATTTGTAATTTTGTGAAATATTTTGTGTGTTTGTCAGATGTCTTTATGTTGGTAATTTGTTAACTGTGTTGCTGCTGTCTTGGTCAGGACGTTCGTGCAAAAGAGATTCTGGAATTTTGAAATAGTTGTGACTTATTTATGATGAAGTAAAGTCCTCCTCGTGTTCTTCTTGAGCATAATAAATTCTAAAAATGAACACAGAGATGTTCAGGCTTTTTGTGTTCAGTTTCACAGAATCTCTGAATGTGTCCAGCAGGGAACCAATCAGAGCCTCGAGTCTCTTGACATGACTCCCACAGAGCAGAGTGGTAATTATGAATCCAAATTTCACCATATTCAGGATTGTTTCTTTTTTCAATTTGATTTTATTTAAATAGCTTCTATTTACAGCAAAGTTGACTCTAGGTGCTTCTGAGAAACCCAGAGTATGATCCCAGAGCACATGGCAAGAAAAAGCTCCCACTTGGGAATAAACCTTGAGCAGGACCTGGCTCAGTTATAGAGGGGACCTTCCTGCCAATAGCTAGCCAGGTAAAGGAAGAAAGGAAGAGGGAGACAGGACAGTGAGGGTGAAGGACAGAGAGAGGATAGGTACAAAAATATACAAATATCTGGTCTAAATATATATATATATATATATGTGGTGGTCGGAGGATCGGACTGCAGGATAGCAACGACAGCGAGCATCCCATAGTGGCATCCAGTCAATAGGTGCAGGTAAAGGCCAGGATGGTCAGAAGATGGAAGGTTTGGGAGGCAAGGGGGAGTGCAACATCACTACGACAACACCTGAAAAAGGAAAAAAAGAGCAAGACTACAGACGTTTTATCTGAATTAAGATACAGAAGATTTCCAGTCATCCAGGTATTCATATCTTTAATGCATGCATCTAATAAGGCTATTTGATAATCTATGTATCATCTACATAGCAATGAAAATTCATGTTTTGCTTCCTAATGATTTTTCCGGAGGGAAGCTTGTATAAAGAGAAAAAGTGTCGGCCTAAGAACAGAATGCTGTCAAGAGAGTCACATTTTTTCCATAATTAGATTTAGATTTTTAAAAATTTGGATGGTCTTATTGATTTGGATGGTCCGGGGACAGACACAGGACTAATGGGGTAGCGGGTGGGTGACTGCTCTAACTGAGACATAAAGAAGAGTTTATGACCACAACCCTGCTTCCTGGTCTGGACTCTGGATTGTCAGAGTTTAGGACTATCACTAAACATTAATCAGATTACTGGATAGGAGAGCTGCTAAATCAAAAATGGGATGAAAGGCGCCTCTCCTAATCAGATCAGGTCTTCCCAAGAACATGTGCCAATTAGCTAGCCCCACATAATGTACCGGGCACAATCATGACAACCAACGACTAAAAGATAACGTGCAGCTGTACATTTCATCACTGGGATCCAGAGAAAATTAAAGCGTCCAACATTGAGTTTGCGTAATTATACACCGACTAAATATTAATTTTAGTGACCTCTATGGTGCATTCAATTACTGTCAACGAGGATTACAATTTTTCTAAATTTACATTTAGTCCAGAACTGCACATCTAGATTGCTAAGCCTCGCTTCCAGGGAAATAACTGTGCTACAAACAGCACTACTATTAGAGGAGGCGGAAGAATAACCAGACATGAGACACACACAGCAGAAGAGAGCTGGAGAGACAGAGAAGCCATGATCAAGAGACCTAAGCTAGGCTAACCAATATAAATGAGGAAAAAAAGGGTGCAAAAAGTGTAAGGAGTGGTTCAACATGGAAGTGTAGACTACAGGAGCTATACTATAAGGTAGTAACACCAAATGGATCAGGTGAAGGTGGAGACATAAAAACTAGAAGACACTAAAACAGGAAGTGATACACTCAGCACGATACGTTAGCAGAAATCGTTCTTCAATATTACAGCCCTGTTTTAAAGAACAATTTAAAACTCTGCAATCAAAGAGCTGCTGAAGAAAGGACTTCTGGCTGTGTCATGGCAGGAGCTGCTGGAAGAATCAGGGACTTGGTAAGTTTTCTGAAAGATAATTGCTCTGTAATGACAGAATTATCCAGGGTTTCATGTAAAACAGTGAGTCACTTTTCTTGCCTTTGTAGAGAGTGGAGGAGTGAAGAGATTTTGTTGTTTTTTCTGTTTTGTTTTTTTGTCTCTTCCAGGTAATTACAGTCCTACTGGGTCATCAGCAGTAACATGAATTTGGCAAATGTGACTTTGCACTTTGCTTTCTGCAGCACAGTGACAGATACAGCATGTTAGGTGGGGAGGGGGAAGTTGTGATGCATGTTGTTGTGATCATTGTACTTTATTTCTCACTGCTGGCTATAACACAAACTCCCCCAGATGGACAATAAAATTCATTTTGAATCTTGAGGAATTATGATGTTGAAATCAGTCTTGTATAAAGATCAGGTAAAGTTAAGAGCAGTTGAAATGGCATGAAAAATCTGAACACTTTGTAGAAGTACTAGTGGATAAGACAACATGAACAAGAGGTAGACTGACATCAGCCCACTGGTGATACTGACAAACTGACAAACACAGCTCAGGTGAGATTCTATGATTAGTTGTTGGCTTATTTTATTTATTTATTTATTTTTTACGTTTTAGTGTCATGATTTATGGAGGGTGTGCTCCAACTATAGAGGGATCACACTCCTCAGCCTCCCTGGGAAGGTCTATTCAGGGGTCCTGGAGAGGAGGGTCCATCGGATAGTTGAATCTCGGATTGAGGAGGAGCAGTG
>JBAMYA010031394.1:0-15933 GCA_037176975.1 Arrhamphus sclerolepis | reverse complement strand
GAGACTGGAACAGTACAGAAAATTTTTCCCCTACAAGACGCTCTTTCGATCTTCGCACGATTGGCCATTTATTTCCCAGATGCATCCCATAGTACCCACGGTGCTTATAAGTAGAAAGAAAAACCAGGATGATAAAGTTAACGGTCCATCTTCCACCCTTGGACAGATCCACACAGTGAAAGCAGATTAAGTCCCTAATCTATGCACCAGAGATTAGTGAAGGCACTGTATTCTTACTAGGAGTCAGTGTTTCTGGTAGGATTGCAGCAGTTCACTCCTTCAGGTATCTGTCATACTGACATCTATTAGTTGGAGGGTTTTAAGTATGAATGTCTGTGTATTAGCAATATTCACAATTAGAAAAAATATTAAAAGTGAGAGTAAATAGAAGTCTAAGTTCGGTTATCAATAGTTCCAAAAACGAAAAAAAAAATAAATAAATAAACTGCTTTTATGTGCCCACCCATAAGACGGTCCGTAGTTTTAACGTTTATTTCATCGAACTGCTTCCTGTGCCAAACATACTGGGATTTCTTTTTCTGAAACACACAGACACACACACACAAAAAAAAATGACACGTCACATGAATCTGTTTGTAAGAGCAAATAAAACTTGGAGAACTTCTGAAATTATGTCCAACAAGCCTACTGGTTTTGCCTTCAGCCACACATCAATGAGGTTTTTCTTGTCTTTGCGGTCTCCCTTGCGAGAGTTGGAGGTTGGGTATTCAGGATCTGGAGTGCCTTTTGGGGTCATGTACATTCTGCCTCCCCCCAGAATCACCTTAGAAAACCAACAGATAGAAGAATCATTATGTAGAAGAGTACTGACTGTTCTTATGACATGATTCCACATAATGCATTTTTTTAATGCAGCATGTATCCCATAAGATAAATTATTAAGCAACGCGTTAAAAACAAAAGTCATAACTAAATGTGTTCAAATAATACTGATAGTAATACTTTGATTTACATTACATTTATTTAAGATACATTGATCTTCAGTTACTGGGATGTTGCGTTCAGCAGTATCAGTGGGAGGAAGTAAGGAAACAGATTAGGTGCATATCATTCAGTCCTGTTTTATATCATTGTCCTTGCCATTCGTTGGACTTTAGAAATGGAAGGAGTCATATTCAGATAAACATTTACAACTGACAACTCTACTGTGGGGTTAAACTGCTGCATGTTTATCAGTATCAAAACAGTCATAAGGGAACATGATACTTCTGTAGATAAGTTTTGCTTCACAAGTGCAATCAGACACACTTTGTTGTATAGACATGTTATGTTAATCACCAAGATCACCATTTGTCACTAAGGGGAAAAAACAAACAAAGAAAAAGTGCTAAATATATTTTTTTTTTCCATACATCAATATCAAAGTTGGTGACCAGTTGGGTGGCAATGTCAACACAACCATGCTGGCGGGCACTGGAGGGGAGATCAGCATCACTGTACCAGCTGCGGCTGACGGAGTGGGCATAAGCAGCAGCCGGGGACGCATGTTGGACACGGGTGGTGGTCACTATCCCGACTGATTTACCTGGACAGAACAGAGATGCTCTCAAACCATCTTTTTTTTTGCCATTGGTTTCAGCCTCCTTAAAACATTTCATCTCATACCCTTTAAATACAATTCGTTATACTCTGATTCTTTTTTATTTTTATTTAAAAAATAAGCATCTTTTTCATTGTGACTGAGTAAAAGTCCATCCTTTCATTTAAATTGCAGAAAAACCTGTGCTGTTGCCTGAAGCACACACAGTCAGTACCACACTATATGGCATGCTGGAAAATGACCATTTCAAAAGTGAAGGCAGCCTCTTATAAAACCATCCCCTCATTTAATATTATCTGGACATTGAACCCTAGTGGCAGTCTTGCAGCATGCTTATCAGACAATCATTTTACTCTCTGAATTATAATTGAACATAGATATGTTTGATATAAAGTCAGTTCAGCAGGTTGAACTTCATGACATCTGTTTTTACCTTGTGCTTTAGCACGTCGCAGCACCGAGAAGACCTCGTTTCCAAATGTGGTGTTGCACTCGTAGGCCACTGCTTTGGCACTAAGTCCTATTGTCTTGGCATTGGCCTTCACTCCACAGTGATAAGCTGTTGCTGTACTAGCGCTGTCTGAAACCTGCTTATCCACACTGTAGGTCTGTGAAGAGAGAGCACAATTATAATTCAGTACAGAACAACAAATAAAAATATGCAATTTTTACTTTAAAAAAAAAAAAAAAAAATTGACTTTCAATTTTGCACAGTCTAAATGCAGAAATCCCAAATGAAAATCTAGAAAATTCTATATCAAAAACTTAAATGATTCATTTATAAAAGCTACTTATGGACACAATAAAGTTTTGATATTTTCTCAACCTAATATATAAATAAAAACCAAATTCCGCCTCTTTGTCCTGAAAGAAAAATATAAAACACTGCTTTCTGTTATGTAAAGATAATTTTTTCCACTCAGACAGCAGATCTTCCAAATTTTTCCATCTCCCTGGCAAAGATCAAGGCGAGGTCAACGGGTAAATGCTATTTATGTTGTTGTTAAAGTGTAAACTCTGACTTGATTGTAGGTTGAGATGGAGACACAAACACTAAGTATGTACTAAACATCTGAATCACACTCAAGATGCAATAATTTAGGGATTATGATTGCTCCGAAAGCTGCACGAGACTATTCACACAATGGTTCGACGCTGCCAGGAAGGTATAACAAGACAAGATGTGGCATGCTGGGGGACAGCACAAGGAAAATGAAAACATACACAAACCCCTGAACCACCCTCCTCTGTGATGGAAAATCCATCCGCAAATCCTCCCCCCATATTTTCACACGTGCACTGCAGTCCTGAAATTTTCTAGAGATGTTCCAGAGGCATGGCATGTGCGAAAACAAATATCTGTGAAACAATCTGAAGAATTATAGTGAGTGAGTAAGTTAATGCACAGCAAGACAAGCTGCGTCATACTTTTTTGTGTTGACCCATTTGTTGGTTTCCATTCGCTTGTCAACCCTGAACCTGTGTAAGCCTTGAGGGACTTGTAGGTCTTCAGGTCCTCCAAAGTTTAGACACTTTATGAAAACAATAATTGTAGATCTCGGAGTATGACATGCTATTTAAGTCATTTGGATTGTGTATACAATTCTTTTTGGGCATCTGTACCAGTCAGTTTCAAAGATAGTTGCCTTTTCCTCCACATTAGGAGATTTAGAATGGACTTAAAGAAAAACAATAAACCAAGCACTTTTTTTTCTTGCCCCCCCCAACAGAATGCCCAGAGTGACACAGTCAAATGCCCTCTTGGCGTCCACAAAGCACACATTGATTGGTTCCCCCAATCTGATGTCCCCTCCAGGTCCCTAGCAAAGGTATAGAGCTGGCCTATTGTTCAATGGTCCTGTTCTAAAATCTTATTTAAAAATATGCAGGATGAAGTTATAGCATTTTTAGATATTTTGGAGCACCATTAATTCACCAGGTACAAGATCCATCCATCCCTCATAGCCACTTGATTTTGTTTGGGGTCAGAGAAGGGGTCGTCATCTAACAAGAGGTGGGGTACACCTTGAAAATGCTATGCAAAGCTCAGCGTCCTTGGTGAAGACAGAGAACTCTGGTGTCTCTGATACATACTTTGGTGTGTGACTGACAGAACTAGAGACGTAAAATGTATTTGAAAACAACAATTGTTTTTTATGCCAATTTGTTTTGACTGATAACCAGCATGTCAGATGTGAAATGTTTTCACCTTAGACAGGGCGACATATGGGAAGGTGTCCATGGTAAGCAACGTTTCTTCCCCAGATGCACCCTCCATCTGACCTCGCAGAATTCGAGCTGCTGACACCGTGGAGACACCCATTCCTGCCAAAAAGTGATAAGAGAACTTCAGTAACATGGTTCATCTACTCTTGGCAATGTTACAGGAACTGACAGAATACATTTGCATTACCTGCTTGGCTGATTTATTTTATTTCTTTTCTGTCTCTGTGAAATTTCCTGCTTCAATCCAGTCCAACAAATATATTTTTATTACTGTTGATACAAATGACACATGGTGACTTGGTTTTGAGTATGGGAAGCCAAATCAGATCTTTATCAAATCATAATTGAACAGTGTGGTTCAATTATGATTTGTTCCAATTCCAATTAAGCCATAATATATGGCCTATTTAGCACAAAACAGATTACAAATCTTCATCTTGAATATCATCACTGGACGGAAGCTACACATTCTTTAAATACATACACGATCATAACACTGAAAAATTTGGGATTCAGTATTTGTCAACTGAACCCTCAAATGTACAGTTTTTTTTTTAAACTGTAGTTTTCTATGACAATCTAATTTTAACAAAACCATCAGAGAGACTAAAAGTGACTCTGCAAAGTGTCATTGAAGATACATGTGGTTCTAAATCAGTGCTCTTCAACCCTGGTCAGGGCCCACGATCCTAGATGTTTTAGATGTTTCCGTGCTCAAAGACACCTGGCTGTAATCAGTAGTCATTGACAGACTTGTGCAGACCTTCAAGACAAGCTGACGGCCATCCAATCAGGTGTGACGAGGCAAAGAAACATCTAAAACATGCAGGACAGTGGGCCCTGAGGACCAGGGTTGAAGACCACTGTTCTAAATTTTGCCTTATTTAACTATACCTAGTTACAGCAATGTTGAAACAAACAAATCACTGTAACTAGAAGAATTTGTTAAAACAATTAGGGGTGTTTCAACATCAAAAATGTTGTTGCTGAGGAAAGCAGCTGTGGTGGATTAAACTCAAAAAAATCAGTCATAAAAGTGAGAACAGGCTCTGGGCTGGGCAGACAGGGGAGACGCTCAAAGAAAATTCAGTCTGACCACCCAGAAATGTGGCTAAGTAGGTCTGACATAAAACAGATATTGTAGTAGTTAGCTAACTTCTTCAATCTTTGTTCTTTTAAATAGTTTCTCTTTCAAAGATTGATTTTATGCTTAGCTAGCTATAAATAAACCACACAAACAGAATTTTTATGTAATCCAGATGTTAAACCATCTCCCTCTGGCTCTAGTTGTCCTATACAGATGTTGCCGTGTCACATGACAACATTTCACTTCAGGACTCTGAAGTGGATAATCTAGGTGACACAAGCTGCAATGTTCGCTGAAGTTGTTCAGCAGAATCTACTTTATGGGACAATTTGTACTCGTACAAGCATTTTTTTATTGTTATTTATTTTGCAGAAACAACCATTATCAAAAAATAAATAAATAAATCCACTTCATGAAACATCTAATAAAATTTGAACTCAGCTCATTTAGTAGTGCTTAGGAAATGTACTATGCTGAGAATTAATTCATTTTCAAGATAATTCACACCTTTAACTTTATGGGTTGTATTTTTAAACAGTACTGCATAACTTACGTTGCCAGTCATTCAGCTGTTATGTAAAGCAGGTAATACCATATTTTTAGTTGTGAGCTTTGCAGAGCCCATTGCAACAATACAACAACACACAAAAGTAGCACTTCCTGTTTTAACATTCATACAATTCTACTAACTTAAGAATAGTTAATCTGTTGACTTTGTGACACAGTTAAAAAAAAAAACAACAACAACAAAAAAAAGAAAACAAACAAAGGCAAACAAACAAAAAAAACTAACTACAGCCAGACACTGAGCATAGGATAAAAGTTAGCTTGTAAATATACACGTTAGCTTGCTATCTGATTGGAGCTACATGCTGCTCATTGTAGAAAACCAGATTAGCCTTGACATATTAATTAGCTTTCTACTTAACTGTATTGTGGCAAAAATGGCAACACAAAAAGTTTGACTTATAGCAACAGGTCGTATTGTTGTTGATGCGCTGGCATATATCAAAATTCAATGCCTCCCTGGACAGGTAATTAGTGCAATGCCAGTGTCACACAGACACAGATAAGGCAGACAACCACCCACTCTTATGGTAAAAAATAAATAAATAAATAAATACTTTGATGTTAAATACTTTGACTTTGAAGTGAACCAGAAACATCCTTCCAACAATGCCAAACACTACATCACAATTCTGCATCAGTCTATTGAGGGGGAAATAAATACACGACTATTTCTTTGGTTTTAGCCTATACTCTCATCTACACAAATGTTAGAGATAAAACTGGAGTATGAGAGACAAGTTTTTGGTTGAAAACTGTAAATTAATTTCAAGTATTATTATTATTATCATCATTATTATATCATTTGACAGTTTTCCTCTTTACCCTCTAAATGCATTACTATGAAGTTCATAACTGTCCTACTTAAATGACAATGTGCATTAAGGTTTTAAGAAACCATTGTTTACCAATACTATTGTAGTTTAGACATGTGCTACCATGTTAATCTACTGTCCAGTAGTCATTGTAGCTCCTCTATGTTCTAAACTCTTAATGGCCCCAGAAAATGTAAATGACTGAAAGGAAAACAAGACACTATTGATATCGTGCATGTCCACCATCCTTCTCAAATGAACATCAATGTTCATCTGCTTTTCTACTTCAGTCGTTACTCTCTCAAGATCTTCAGTATGTAGAAATATAGAAAATGATTTCTTTGAGTTTGAGCTAATGAACAAAATCACGTTACTAATCTTCATTTAACCTACCATAATCCAGATTTTAAAACAAGGAACTCAGTAAGTAAGAAAACTGATTAAGGCTGTCCTACGCTTTTTGACTTGTAAAAATGAAAGTTAGTTCTCCAATTGGAGGTTCATTGGGAGGATTTTAAAATGCATGTACCTACCATCACCAAGAAACAGGATGATGTTCTTAGCCCGGTGCTCTCGAGGACGGAGTTTCAGCGCAGCATCCAGTGTATCCCTTGCTTGTGCATCCCAGTAGGCCGGCTCCTTCTCAAGTTCATGCAGAACTACTTTAAGAAAACACAGATATCAGAATTTTCCTGGAAAATAAAAACATGAAATTGAATAAAAAGTGTGTCATGGGTGTGCATGTTAATCTCTTGCACCCCAATCTGGCACATAAGAGAAAAGGCTATTTAAAAAAATAAATAAAATAAAGCACCAAAACATTGAAAGGGTATTGTACCTTGAATTCTGTCTACACTGTTTAAAGAGTTCCAAGAAGGGGAAAAAAAAGGATCATTCCTCCAGAAACACACCAGAACAACGGAAAGAAACTGTCCATCCCACAGTTTAAATAAACAGGTTGACACATGCAAAAAATATCTAGACAAAGTTTTATTTATCTGCACCGATTCTACACTACACCCACACACCTGGACTGCGTTCGTGTTTAAATGTATTTGAAGTTCTCTTTGACCGTCTGCTCTCAGACTTTCCAATCTGAGGTTACCTGCAAGGTTCCATTTGTTTGCCCACAAAGTATTATTAATATCCCAAACCTGGGTGTGAAATAATAACTCACCTTGGTTGTCCATAGTGACCAAGCTTACAGTTGTGAAGATTGAGCCCAGAAGGAAAACCTGAAGACTGGGTGCCCAGAATTGTGCTGCCAGCATCTCTAATCCACACAACCTGGAAGCTGGAAAGGATGACACAACCAGCTCTCAGAGAAGCAACCAGACCAAACGGCAGAGTGTGTGTGGCTGCTGAGACCTCCAGCCCTGCCTTTATAAAGCCCCACTGGGGTGTGTAAGAAGGAAGAGCTCACGCCAGCTCATAGGCTTATTGCCATAAAGGAGGGGAGAGAGAATGTTTGAAGGAGCAAGAGCCAGGGGAGAGTCAGAAAAAGAGGGTGAAGCTGGGACCACACAGGCATGAAGTATCTTAGCCCCTCTTCCTGCCTGTACTTCCAAAGAAGCACCCGTTTCATTTATTGTTTCGAAAGGCTGCATTAAAATTGGCCTCCCTGGTACCTCCCACCCCCCTCCCCCATTCCATTATGTGTATAATAGAGATCTGAAGGTCTGCCTAAAGGTCTTTTTATGCAGCAATCCCTAGAACAGGAAAAGACACAAAAAGGTACCCCAATTTATGTTGGCTTCCAACATGATACAAATTATTCTTTCCATTTCTCACCTCCATCCCCTGGAAAAACAGTCCGAGGAAAGAAAACTAATAAAGCCCAAACTATTCTTGAGGATACCATGTGTGAGTCTGGATATGCTTTGCTTTTTATGTCAGAAAAATGGTCATATTTCCACCCCACCCCCCTCTTTGAATGCTTGTATGTTAAAGACCCCAATACTTTCCCTCACCAAGTTATCTTGGCTGGTTTTTCTGTGGGAAGTGAAGTAGGGTTAGCATTTTTCTTCTCTGATGTAGTGGAGCCAGCCTGCACATTGAAAATATCTTCTCATCTAGTCAAACAAAACAGTAAATGTGGGAAATGAGCTGAGTTGGGCCAACCTTGTTCCATGAGGCCAGAGGACTCAAATTCCTGGTGAAGAGCTTTTGCTTTGTCAAACCATGAGACCAGTTCCTGTTAGAAGTACAGATATGGGGAAGATTTCTCCTTTTCTTCCACCACTCACCCACTGCCAACAGGTGTTTGCAGTCAGTCACATGTGCCTAATCAGGACTGCAACAAAGTGATAGAAGTGATGTGGAGAATAAGGCCTCACATGATATCGTCTACGCCATATGAACTGGAAATTCCAGCAGCAATGTGCTAAAGCAGAGAAACTTGTGGAGGCATGTCTGTCTGTTATGGGTTTGCCCGAGAGAAAGTTTAGCTTATGCTGTGAAACTCAAATGAGTTTCCTGCATGACAAGTGTAAACACCTGGTAGCTGTTTAAGTTCCCAGCATGGACCCCACATCCAGGAGATAATGCTAGTGCATCTCTGTACGTTCGTGATCGAATCATGGGGTAAAGCAGAACCAGGCCGCTCATCAACAACTCTTTAAATTCCAATATTGGATTTAAATTAAAGCTGAATCACTAGTGCAGTCTAATTCAGTCTGGAATGTAGGTCAGGGTGGCACCAACATGAAAATGAGCTTTTTAAAATAAAAAAAACTCTGCATTTTATATGATTTGCAAATCTTTGCACCATGTTTATAAAGTCAGATGAATATAAGGTCTGTAAAACAGTCCTGACTTCTGGCTGCAGTGGAGACTGTTTACATTTGTGATATTTATGGTGTTGCAGATGGTGACTAGTGTTCACTAGTGAGATCACAAATCAGCACAGAGTGAAAAGGGTGGGGGGATGGTCTTGATAATATTCTGTCGTTATTGTGTTCAATTGCAAGTCTAAAGTTGGCAATCCCATGATGTACAGTATACACTGATCTCCATCCATCCATCCATCCATTATCTATACCTGCTATTTCCTGTGCAGGGTCACGGGGGTCTGCTAGAGTCTATCCCAGCTCACTATGGGTGAAAGGCAGGGGTACACCCTGGACAGGTCGCCAGTCTACACTGATCTCCAACACAACAAACAATACGGCTTCAGTCCAATAACGTACTGTGTATTGTCGCCATATTGCTCCACCATCAAATCACCCGACTTGGTCTACTCTTCACGGATCTTGCCTGAGTTTACGAGCTAAAACTGCCAGTTCTCTTGCACTTTTCTGAGGAGGAGATTGTTTTATTTTTCCTCCCAGTTGAGAGAACAACTGAACACAGCATAAGCACTACACAAATGTGTCTTCTTGGTACTTCTGAGGATAAAAAATTGACATTTCAGAATAGGTGTACTCCATGTGCCTTGAAATTCACTGGCATATATACACACACACACACACACACATATGTATATATATATATATATATATACATATGTATATATATATATACATATGTATATAAATTATTTTGCTTTTTCTTCATACCCCTCTTCACACACAAGGAAGCCTTCATTTTAGCATCTGGCTCCTTAGTAAGAGTCCCTAAAAATTACAAATACTTTAGGCCTACTCTCCTTCCCTCATTCCTCCCCCTCCTCATAACATGGAGGGCTTCTTTAACCTATAGATTGTGTAAATTACAGTGGTTAACTGTTGGGAAGTGTTTATGTTCACGTTGTCAAAGCGAGGATATATGTATGGGTGGAACCAAACCTCACAGCTGCACTTTCAAAAAAAGATCCAGATCTTTTCCTCTGACTTTCAAATGATACTTTTTATTTTATTTTTTTTTAAATAGCATACATAATGTAAAAATAGACTGACAGGTGTAAAAGCATTAAATGCTATAGAATGATGTCTTTAAGAAAACATCAAGGATAACTATGTATGTCCTGTTATATGATGAGGGAAAGACGGACTGGTTGACATCTTTTAAAGAGCATAAAAACAGTTGTTGCTGGTGAAACAATTAAACTCTGTCTGCATTCATGCGTTGGATCTATTTTGGCTTTGTCACAAAAAGACTGTTGGAGTGACATCCCTACAACAGAAGAAAAATATATCTAGATCAGTTTAAGGAGGTACCATAAATGGGGTAACACATATTTATAAGGACGGCTGGTGACTGAGATCTAAGACTATATGGACGTCCAGTCATAAAATCTTTACTGCTGACATGCAGCTCCACAGGGGAACAATTAGAGGTGAGGAACTAAGAGACCCACATCCGCGCTCAAGACAGCTACTCACAACAGCTATGCCAACCTCAACATCAAACAGTCTGACAGCTTTGAGAAGTAGGCCCTCTTAGTTTTTAATTTGACTCATAAAACAAAATATAGAGCCTTTCATAATTAAGCTATAGAGTGTGGATAGTATGTATGCTTGTGTGTGTGTTGACAGAGTAAATTATAGACTGGCTTAAAAAGGAGTGAACATGTGATCATCAGAAACATTGAAAGAAAAGCTTTTGCAGCATCCCAGTCACCAGCATGCAATGGTTTGTTTCTATGTTTCTGAAAATCACTGGCGACCTGTCCAGGGTGGACCCCTGCCTTTCACCCGAAGTGAGCTGGCTCCAGCAGACCCCCGTGAGCCTGCACAGGAAATAGTGGGTATAGATGATGGATGGATGGATGGCTGTTTGA
The DNA here is from genome assembly GCA_037176975.1 of Arrhamphus sclerolepis. Classification (NCBI taxonomy): domain Eukaryota; kingdom Metazoa; phylum Chordata; class Actinopteri; order Beloniformes; family Hemiramphidae; genus Arrhamphus; species Arrhamphus sclerolepis. Next base: position 4,957 of record JBAMYA010031394.1, on the reverse strand, counting down.
CAGTGTGTGAACCAGAAGAGCCCACTCTCTGCTCTAAACCCATTCAAGGTTGAACCTTGACCTGGTAAGTGAAAAGTTAAGCAAACAAACAAACAAAAAACTCTTTATTAGTCTCAAATGGTGTCATGGGACTCAACTGAAACTCAAAGTGATGTGTGAAGGGCTAAGCTGAGCAGGAGAAAAGGTTAATGGAACTTATTCTGCTGTCAGCTAGTCCAGCTTCTGGTGGAGTTTTGGCTCCAGGTTGATAAGACACACAGTCCTACGTGTCAGCAGAGAGATGGTACACCTGAGACCAACAAATGATGTGTGCACACAAAAAAACAAATGCACATCTATCGCTGTGTACTGGACTAGTCCTCACAAAGAAGAAAAGTGGGCTGATGCCCCCCCCATATTAATCAGGCAAATTCAGAACATCCATTCAAATGAAATTTTACTCATGCCTGCTAGGGTGACGTGGCAATGACAGATAATATTAAAAATAATGATCTTTGCTGCCAAGATAAATAACTTAATGTAAAATAAATTTGTTTATTTAAATTATTAATCAAGGGAGTCAGTTTATGGCTAAAGATGGGATTGTAAATCAGACTCAGGCCGCGCGTTCACTCCCACAATAACTGATACTTTTAAATTGCAACCAGATGGCCCACCCCTTAAAAACCGGACCCAAAAAAAAAAAAAAGAACTCAAAGTCTTGTTTTATTCCTCTAGCCCTTAGTGCATACAGATGCCACTAATAAATGTTACAATTGTATCTGCAGTTCCTAAAAATAAGTGAAATGCTAACATTTTGATGTTGTAGCTGATTCATGTGTAGAAAGGCAAATGTGCCACGAGAATATAAACCCAAATGGTAAGCTGCATCATGGAGACATGTCCTCATTTTGGGGAAAACAGTTGGTCCAGAAGAACAGAAACCCTAAAATTATAAAACGTTTTAAGGTTTTGTTTAAGCAAAATGTGGTTCAAGTAGGAGAATGTAAGTCAGTTTAATGTTGTCTGAAGTCACAGATATATAATTGTTTGTTTATGTGTATGTGTGTGTGTGTTTGTCTACAAACATGTCTCTCCCTTTGTGATCTATTGCACTTGTGTTATGTCTGATTTTGGACCAACAAGTCATAACACACACACAAAACAAGCAAAAAAAAAATTACAGTAAAGCCATTTTTAGACATTGACTGTAGCTCCACTTTTACAGCATGCATTGAAGAATATATTGCATTTGACATCATATATAAAAAATGCTTTCATGGTCTTATAGTTACCACATCAAATGTTGGCTCATGCTTGTTGGCTTTCTTTCTTTGTTTTTTTTTCTTTGCTGCCTTAGCAAAGTGACAAATACAAAATTCTGACTCACCTGAGAAGCCACATCCATTGAGAAGAAGCATGATCATAAACAGTTTCATCTTCCTTCCAAGCCCTAAAACCTCTTCAGATGTCAGACTTATTTCACTTTTTTTTCCACCACAGTAAAGACTCTCCCTGCCGGGAAAGTGAAAAACTTGCTGCTCTACTCTACCCTTCAGCTTCTCACACTTTGTTAGGACTCTAAATACAAAGATCTCTTATAAATCCTTCTGCACCAGTGGTTTGCAAACTTCCTCAGCCCCAAGATCTCCACAAGAGCAATAATATCTGATGTAGAACGAAAAATATTTATTTTCTTCCCACAACTATTATGTTGTAGTCTTGGTTTGAATCTTTTGTTTGGAGGAGAGGCAGAGGAAAATGTGAAAACATGCTTTCACCTTTTTACCACTATGCGTCAAAAATATCCATCAAATCAGAAAGTGAGCCTGTTTCCCTTTCCACACTGCCCATCTCTTTCGTTCACATAGCAACGCCAACGTGTTTTCCTCTCTCCTCTCGTCCTTTGAGGGATCATGTCTGTCAGCATCTCACAGAGGTTCAGGCTTTGTAGTTGGCTGCAAGAAACATCTGAATGTTTCAGAGGAGTTTAAGTGGGACAAAGGGTCTACACAAGGCAGGAAAACAGACGAGAGTGAAGATGCGGGATGATGCTCGGAAACTGTGAAACTTCAGAGAGGTGCATTCATATTTGGGATGGTCAGGGACGGGTTGATGGGAAGAGAGTACACACACGACTGTGGTGGAGCTGCTCCTTCTCAGTTATGCACTTTACTTACCTAGATGTCCTTCACATCAAATAGTCCTTGTTATAGATGCCATCACACATGCACAAGCACATTTTGGGTCGGAGAACAAGAGATTTGGAAGGGAGGAAGGGAAATGGGAGAACAGAGGAGCACGAGGGAGCTCAGCAGTGCTCTTACCGCATCAGTCAAAACAAATCAATTTTGCTGCTGTTTGCATCTCATAGCAAGATCATGGACAAGGCAGAAAGAAACAGTAATCAGAGAATAATGTGCACAGAGATTCACAAATCTGCTCTTATTAAGATTGAAGGCAAGTAAATGAATGTCAAGAAGATGCGTTTTAAAATAAGAAGTTCTTTCAGTGTGGTAAAATAGCACAAATTTAGAGTCGTGCCCTTCTTCGCCATAGTTTTGTTTGTCCTTTTGAGAGGAAGCCAAAAAGACATCCCGTTTCCACCATGGCCACCCAGGCATGATGCCTGTGCTTGTGGGAGGAACATTGTGTCAGGTGGTGAAGTCGGGAGACTCAGCGACTGGCGCTTGAGGTCAGACATAGGTTTATTTTCCTAGTAGAGCCTCTGTCCAAAAACATCCTGCGCAATGTCCTCAGTGTCCTCCAGGTGCTGACCAGATAGAGCATGTCAGCAGCACAGAGAGCGCTGCTGTGAGATGGACAGCTTGTTTCGTTCAACAAGTACTGAGACATTCAGTTCCATTTACAAAATTACCATTTAGGTTACACACCCTGACATGGATTACGAGTAAGGCATGTGGCTGACATTTCATACCAGCCACATCGGACCACCCAGGGAACAACGAGAACTGCTGATAAAGTTGTGATTCAACATGATTTTAAGGCACCCACTAGCTCCATCAGTCATATTTATAAACTGTAGAGCTAAATTTTGTTTTTTCTTCCCCTCAGTTACCAGTTTCTGGTTTGTTTGTTTGTTTTTATCAATATATGAAAATCTACTTTTGATGACTTTAATGATGAGATCATCCTGTCCAAAGTGGTTGACATCCCAAAGAAAGCAAATATCTCAGTATCTACTATATGAATTAACATGTTCTTAAAAGATTGTCAACATCTCCAGAAGATGATAAAACACTGCATGTGCTTAAAGGCTAACAGACAAGGTAACAAGATTTGTTTTGTGCTTTCTTAGTGCAAATGAGGCCCTCATGCTTAATCATTCCGCTAACCTCGACTAAACTCTCCAGACGCTTGTTGGGGTAATATAAACTCGGTGAGAACAACATTCTGGCTGGGAAAAAAGGGTTCCAGAGAACCACCAGTGTTTTATGTATAGCCACAGTTTGAAGTTGCCTCTGTGATTTGTGTTTGTTCCACAAAGATGTAAATAATGAATCTAAATGCTTGCTGGCAAACCAGGAACATATTGTAAACTGAATTCCCTGCAAAGTCTTCCAGTAGGGTGCAGATTGCTTCAATGTTTTATTTTCAGCTGTTCTTAAAAAACACGTTCCCAAAACTTTATCAAAGCCGTTTTATAATGAGTCGATTTTGGCACGTGTAAAGGCAGTTATTCATCACATAATTACAGTGTAGTAGTGAAAGGCACTTTGATCACAAGTGGTCAGTTTCTGTACAGTTTCTGTACCCTCTGTACCCTTCTGCTGATATGATTACTTTAGATGCATTGGTTTAGTATCTTTTCTAACTCTGATCTCAGTCCAACGGGGCCCTTATCTGCCTTTCATTTTAGGCAGACAACAGGAATCATTCCCCACTTCCTCCTTAAGAAGTGTTTTTTATTACATTTTGCTGTGACTGTAACTTGAATTTACTGTAACTTATCAGAAGGTGCAGCTGCATTAGTCTGACTAATGACTTTTATCTCCTACCTTAGGCAGTCAGCCAACAAAGATAAAAGATGTGCTTTTGAACTGTATCATAGCTTTGGTTCATGCAAATGTGAAGAAGTGCATTTTTTGTTTTTTATTTTACTGAGAAAGGCTTTACTGAAACTGGAAATAGACTCTCAGATAAAAACATTTTCCCGTGATAAGAAAAAATGCAAAAGAGAAACAAAACATGTGGAGTAAGTTACACCAAAAAAGTAAATAAATAAAAAATGCTATGAAATTGCATGCACCATTAAAGCAAAAAAAAAAAGTTATTTCAAAGAACATATAATAGTAATAATGATGGGAAAGACTTTCATGCCAGACTCATAAGGAAAAGGGGGGAAGAAAATTCCTTTAAAGAAAAGCAACATATCTAGAAGGTTTCATACAATAATCTGCAAGGATATCCAGTTTCTTTGGGTTAAAAAAAAAAAAAAAAAGTGTAGCGTCATCAGAATTGCAGCCATTATTATGACATAGGGTGAGTTTAAATAGGTCAAAGTTCACTGGCTGGTTTGATTTTCAAAGCTGCAATGTACTGTGTAAAATCACCTGAATGAAAATAAAATGTTTTTTTTTTTATTTTTATTTTTTTTATCATATCAAAGATAAAAATCAATGATGGTATTAAATTAGGCAACTTCTAATGCACATGGCATTATTACAAGCTAAAAACTTTAGCTGTGTATCTTTGTGTGTGTGCGTGAGTACGTGTGTGTGTGTGTGTGTGTGTGTGGGTGTGTGTGTGTGTATCAGCTTGTCCCATCTACAGACGTAATGATGACAGCATGTCTGGGGGCTTCAAATCTGTCAACATTTTCCATCTGCCAGTCACACTGTTTTTTGTTTTGTTTTTTTTCTGGGAAAGCAAAGAAATTAATCAGCAGAACATATGAGTTTATTTCCCACCCTCCTCTCTTACTAGCTGATATGTGTTCTCAGTGCTCTCCTATATA
>JBAMYA010031383.1:0-15935 GCA_037176975.1 Arrhamphus sclerolepis | reverse complement strand
TATATATATAGTAGAAATCTTTGGCCCCCTTTTTAAAAAACTTTTTAGGACAAATCTATGATTTTAACATGAGTTTTTGGAGGGTCTGTGGCTGTTCAGTTGGAAAATTGGAAATTTGCATGGTAATCGTCACATTTACTTTTTTTTTGGAGACCAGATTGAAATGCATGCTGAAAACTAGCACCAGTCGATATTTAAGATCAGTAGCATGCCAGGTCAATGCGGATAACTTAGTTCAGCTGAAAAGAGACAGACTTGAAATTGTAAAAATGATCACCTGTAAGAAGAAAGTGGATACATTAATAGGCTATGTATGACACTGCAGAGTACATAGGAATTTAGAGATTTTGAAAGTTGAATTTATTCTGAATGGGTAAAATAATTCACTCAAAAGCATTTTACAGAGGAGTATTAGGGTCATTGAAGAAAAAAAAAAGAATTCTGAAGAGAGAAAAAGAGAAAAAGGCAGACTGTTATTAACATACACAAATGTAATACTTATTTATTACAATATTTAATTTATTGTTCAGTTACATCAATGACTGGAGTGAAGTTCTGAGTCAGTGCGTCCGTGGGTTACAGACTCAACCGGAAAGTCAGATGAACAAGTCGCCTGACAGGATTCGGATCATCTGAATTTCCGGCTCCTCTGAGAGGGTCTGGTTCATCTGTTGTTATCATGAAGTCCATCATTCATGCGGTTCAGCTAAATCACCTGAGTCAAAGATGTTTCTGCTACGCCACTGTCTGCTCTCACTCATACGTCATATTTAATGTAACAGCTAACGTTAGCAGATTACACCTATGACCCAGGTTAGTGGAGACGTGGGACTTGTGATTTGTGGTTCACGAGGAAGATTCAGCTCATTAACCTGAGTAAATCATGAAAACCATGCCCACCCCTACTTTTAAAGGCCATTTTTATTGTGTGACAACGCACCTCCACCACAAGCTGCTCCTAAATCTGCACGGTTTGTAGATGTAGATGGAGAAACAGTGTAAGGGAGGTCTTTACTGCATTCTTGGGGATAGCTTAGATTCTCATTTCATAGGCGGGTTTACAGAGAACTTCAGCTGCTATCAATAGTCAGTGTTTTGTGGTGAAGGGGAGGGAATCAAGCGCAACCACCAGGTGAAATCTGCCTGCCCAAAACAATGTGATGGTTGCCAACAATTTTACATCAAAATATATGTAATGATGAATATTTTTGAAACATTTATGATTTTTGTTGCTTTGTTACATTACATGTAATTTTTTTTTGTTATATTTTGCTATCATTTATCCCCGTGGGGAAATTCTTTCTCCGCATTTGACCCATCTGGGCTGCTGGACCCAGATCGGTGGGCTGCTGCGGTGCGGCGCCCGGGGAGCAGGTGGGGGTTTCAGGTGCCTTGCTCAGGGGTACCTCATCCATGTTTGTACTCCTACAACATCCATTACAATTATGGATGTTGTAGGAGAGAGGAATAACTTCATGGGAGAGACAAAAAAAAAAAAAAAATCCCTAAATATGTTTCAAAGTACAAATCAGCTTTCTTCTGTTGAGTTTGTCTATTTATTTTTTTTAATTTTGTCATTAAAATAGACCATAACTTCTCAAAATAACTTCATGACTTAAATGCTTTGTCTAGACCGACATTACATGAATCAGCTTTGTCCTGTATTGTTAAATGTTAGAATATCAAATTTATTTGGGCCAGAATGTCTAACTCTACATCCGACCCTCTTCCTTTACCCGGGTTTGGGACCAAAGTGTCCCAAAACAGACATTTTGGCAGAATAACTGGTCTCTGCTCTGACGAGTACTGGGAGGCTGCTGTGAGACTGACTGCCTCCCAGTGCTTTGGGACAGGGAGAGGTTCAGGGCGGTAACCGCTGGCTGTGCGTCAGCTACGGACAACCTCGTCCTCGTTCAAGTCTATGGAGAGTGCCATGCTCCTCATCACTCACAAAGCCCTAAACAGCCTTGCTCCTTCTTAGATCACCAGCCTCTTCTGTCGTCATTTCCCTCCCCGCCATCTCCGATCTGCTAATTCTAACTTCCTGAACACCCTCACCAGGAGTAAGTGCCAAAACTTTGGGTACAGAGCTTTCACCCCTGCTGTCCCTAACCCTCTGGGACTGACTCCCACAATACAAAAGACGCACCGCGTACGTGTGAATGCACTGTAACAGCAGAATGTCAGTCTCCACAACACCAGAAAAATCTCCAACAACACCAGAAAAAGTTGCTAGATGAGGCTGAGGCTCAGTAAAACAATAAATAAAAGCTATTTACAGTAAAATAAAGTTTAAAATCCAGAAAATACAATAAAATAATTGTCAAACCAAACCAAAATCAACAAATAAAAGTGGATTTTCTTTTAACAAATCAACTCAGCTCAGCCCTAATATAAGCATACCACACTACTGAGGCTTTTCAAAACAATAAATAAAAAGTATTTATGGTAACATAAAATTGAAAACGTAAAAAAATAATGGTCAAACCAGACCAAAATCAAAAAATAAAAGTGGAATTTTTAACAAATCAACTCTGGGCAGCCCTAATATAAGCATGCCAGGCCATTGAGGCTCTTCAAAAGCAATAAATAAAAAGTATTTACAGTAAAATGTCCTTTAGTCAATGGCTACTAATCAATTCCTACTTCACTTTGGAGTATAATCGCCACCTACTGACCTTTCTGGCTATGGCTGTAGTATCTGCAGCCTCAGTATGCTGTATAAGCAATAGGCAGGTAAGTGACTAGTTAAAAGCTGGGAAGGATTACTGAAAAGACCTATCAGGCTGTAATATTGCTTTATATTGACTTTGTTCATCTCATGTCTAGAATTTTGTCCATTTATTTCCACAAACTCCAATTCAATCTGTCATTTAAGGGTCTGTTTATATCCATTGGCTCCCTGGCAAGTTCAGAATTGGTTTTAAAGTATTAGTACAAACATATTACAGACCTCTTAACCCTGTATTCTTCAGGCCCTTCTCTCTGTTCCTCAGGACAAAAACTCTTTGTGGTCCCTGAAACCCATTTTAAAACTCGGGGGGACCTGTGCTTTCAAGCTGTAGCCCCCAGATTGTGGAACATCCAGCCCCTCTCCCTGCGATAAGCTGAATCTGTTGATTGTTTTAAAAGGCAGCTGAGGACACGTCTATCGAGACCAGCTTTTAGTTAGCTGGGTTGACCAACTTTTCCTTTTAATTGTTTTTATTTATTTATTTTTTTATGTTACAGTGTTTTAATTTTATGCTTGTTTTAGTCATCTTTGTAAAGCACCTTTGTGATTTCTATCTGTGAAAGGTGCTATATAAATAAACTTTACTTACTCTTTTAAAAAATATCTCTGACAAGGGGGCGTATCCCTGGACCCCACCTGCCAATGCTGATCAGAGACAGGCTGTCTGGGATCTGGTTCCAGGAACCAACAAGTTGTCTACTAATAAAAGTGTGCATGCGTGTTGCATGTTGTACATGTTAAAAAATATGCATCCAGTTGTTTACAGCGATTGACGTTGGCTCTTAAATAAACTTTCCAAAAGTGATATTTTGATCTCCTGTCTTTTCTCAAGATGTATTTTTGCATGTTTTTGGTGTAGGTATAATCATTCTGGTTTATAAGGTTTATAAGTAAATTTTACATTATAACTTGATCATTAAAACATAAAAAATACATCATATTATGAATAGATTTAGGTATTTAAAATATAAAGTTGTGCTGTTGTTTAAATTAGTTTTTTGTTTGATGCTTCCCTGTTAATTTCACCATTTAGTTATACACAAAAAGCAATTATTAAATTTAAAAATACAGGAAATGGTCTTTTTAAACACCCGTTATGCAAAATTGATACATTTTTTGTAGACTTAACGGTTTTTTCATGTGATTCAGCTGTAATTTCATTCACTGTAAATCAATTTACATATTTCGCAAGTAAAGTTATCTACTGTGCTGCTGATTTGTTTTGTTTTTTGTCTTTTGTTTTTATGGTAACAGCTGCCAGCATTTTCCTGTAAAAACAACAGTTTTTTTTTTTCTTTTTACAGCGTAGCAGTGCTACGGCAGGGTATCTCATCGGCCGCTTTTCCTTCAGGCTCCATATCTTGCCTGTAGCTGAGCCAAAAGCCACACCCCGCCAACACAAATACGTCTTGTAAGAGCATCAGCCACGACTGACTTACATTCAAGAGTTGAATAAGTCTAAATAATAAAACATATAAACTCCCATGTTGAATCATGCATATTGTTTTATAAATTATCATGAGCTGTCACCTCATACTCACCCCTAAAGGGGGTTTACAGAAGTTTATTGCTGCAATATTTATTTATAAAGGGCACTGATTCTTGACTTGACTGAAATACAGTATATCACTTGAGAGGAAAAAGAAAGTGTAGGTCATTTGAAAATGCTAACAAATGACCAAAGTTGTTAAAATCACACCCTGGTTTTCAAAGAAATCGTTATATTACAATGTGTTGTACTGAAAGAAGGCATTATGGCGATTATGATGACTAAGAGAAAAGAAACCTTAAAGACATACACACAAGCAAACAAGGATAAACTGAGAAGGAGAAAAATGGGACAGAAGTAGGGGAACCCCTTATTAGTGTGACAGTCCGATGACTCACCTCTTAGGAGGGTAATAAAACTCAAGCTAGAGATTTTTTCTTTTTTTTTTTGGTCAAACTCCAATGTGTTTGTGCAGCCAGGCCACACACTGGAGCAGCGTAGTGCAGTCTGCCAAAAGAACACTCCAGAATAGGAAATATTAATAAGAGGTCACGACCCGCCTGTGTGTGTCCATGCACGAGAAGATTTGAAAAGCCGTGTGGGTTTATAATTGTGTGCTTAAACCTGCAAATGTGTGCTTGTTTCTGCATCAGCGTAAGATGTTCCTCAGCTGTTGCAGTGGAAAAGATAAGAAAAAGGAGTGGAGTTGTGCAAAGGCATAAAGTACAATGATTGTTTATTTTATTATTCCTTCTCATGTTGGTCATACACTGGATGACTTCACAAGAACTTTTGAAAGATTTTTTATAGACTAATTTATGACACCTCGTCAAATCTAAACACTAAAAGCTGCAAGCTAAAGGAAAAAACAAAGACTGGGAATCTTGTCACTATTTATATGACTAAAACCAGATTATTTTAAGAATCAAAGAACAACAAGGCTCCTGTTGTTTACTGATACTAATTACGTCATGGAATGATATAATTTGCATGAGACAAAAAAATATGATGATATTAAAGATGTTTGATTTTGCCATAACGTCAAGAAACAGAAATGGCTGCCTTCAATAGTCACATAATAGTCAATCTCACATTCTTGATCTCAGTCAAATGACTGAGATCAAGAATGTGCACCCCGATTCAAGAAAAATGCTTCATGATTTATTTATTTTTTCTCAGACTGTGGAACTTTGATGAAAGTGTACTCCAGCCCCACTTCTGATTGTTGTTTGAATACTTCCAATGCTGATCACAATTGACTATATTTTCTATTAGTGCTGATCAACAAATTCTGGAAAAAAAAAAAAAAGTTGGTTTTACAAGTTTTATGTCATCAGCTTTGAAATCTGCATGTTTTACAAAAACATTAGATAGGTCTTGCAAATTGACCATGAGCCAACTAGAAAGTTAATAAAAAGTTGCAGTACCCGGACTGACCAGTAGGGGCTGGTGATACTGTTTTGAAGTGCTATTCCTCACACTCTGACTTGCACATGCCAGCATCAGACAGGGGGAATAAGTGTGTTTGGTGTGTGTGTGTGTGTGTGTGTTTTGCATGTGGGTGTTTCTTGATTGCCCTGCAGTCTATGGCGGTGTAAGGTTTATGACCAGTGACCCCAAAATGCCCAAGATTTACATCACATGTGTATTCTAATGACTTCATGATGACAAAATTTTGACATTTTATTTTAATTTTGTTTTCTTTTTCTTTTCTTTTTTTCACTCAATGGAATAAAAAGCAATTAACTGCTTTTAAATCTTGGCTGGCTTTTCTTTCTGTGCATTAGTTTTTATTGTTTAGTGGCTGTTGTAGGTGTGAAACATACAACATTATCTCATACCAGTGCATACAAAAATTATAGCACTTAAGACATATTTTGTGTTTTAGTTCTTTGTATTTTAACCATTTGCATGCCTGTTAGAGGCAAATGCTCAGGATTAGGGCAGAAAGACTTGACAGGGTTCAATCATCTTACAGTACATAATGTAAATGATCCATAAAATAAGAAAGAATGCATGGTCATAACTTGTGAAATGACTCGCTATGCTATTTCATGTAGTTAGATTAGAGAGTAGGCCTTTAATAGAGCTGTGATGGACTGGGGCCAGGATGTAGCTTGCATCACACCCCATGACGGCTGAGATTGGTTAAATCCAAAGGTTAGACCCTGGATAAGACAAAACAAGCGTGAGACCCAACAAAGTAGCTGTTCATCCAAGACCTAACCAGACATCTATCTCAAACACAAACAACACAAAAACCTTAAGAAAAACAACCATCTACATGGTGAAAGTCTAAATTAAAAAACAAAACTTAAAAAACAGTGACTAAACATATTATAGTGTATGAGTGCACAACAGATTGATGCAGAAATTTGGGTCTCATGGGTCTTGGAGCTGACATACAACCCCTGTGTCAGTGGGCTGTATTTACTGAGCCTTTAGGGAAGTGGGGAAGGTAACCTGGCAACATCTACGAGAAGGAAAACAAGTGCTAGCATCCATGTAACAGACTGAGAAGGTATGATATATGTCAACATGATGGGGATTTATGTTTCATGGTGTGTAAAGTAACAATGCTGAAATTAATGAGAATATTGTTGATTTAAATGTACATGTTCCTCAGCTCTTTTACGAAGACAAAGCATGTGCACCATTAACTGGAACAGCAGTAAATTAACTACAGCAGAAGTTAATGGTGCAGAAACAGTAGAGATCAGGGAATATTACACTGATGTAGTCATAATAAAACAGTGTACATTCTTTCATTTGTGAGGTTCTATGCTTGAGAATATAATAAAAAGTCATGTGATCCATACCAGAGTTTAAAATTAGTAAAATGAAACCTCGGATGAACAACAACACATACTACACAATGTAACTGTTTTATAAGCAATTCCATTTTACCATTTCATGGAAAATGTTAGCTCATTTTTGACTTTGATGGCAGCAATACATCTAAAGAAAAGTTGGAAAAGGGTGATATTTACCATCGTGTAGCATCCCCTCTTTTTTTTTAGCAACTGTCTGTGAGGTGCGGAGACCTGTTTCTGGAGGATTTGAAGAGGAATATTGTCCTATTCTTGTTTGATGCAGCATTATAGCTGCTCAACAGTCCTGAGCCTTCTTTGCTGGGTTTTTGGTTTTATGATGCAACAAATGTTTTCAATTGGTGAAAGGTCTGAACTGCAGGCAAGCCAGTTCAGCACCTGGAAGCCATGCTGTTGTAATGGAGGCAGTATGCAGTTTAGCTGAAATACGTGAGGCCTTTCCTGAGAGAGGCGCTGTTTGGATGGGAGCACAAGTTGCTCTAGAACCTTGGTGCATTCTTCAGCATTGATGGAGACTTTCCAGATGTGGAAGCTGCCCAATATAGGCACTAATGCAAGCCCAAACCATCAGAGATGCAGGCTTTTGAATTGACCACATTAGGACCACATTGTTTTTGTCCTGATAACTAAAGCCTTAGTACAGTAATGGCACCTACTTTGTCTTTTATCTGACTTTATATGTTATTGAGAATTCTCAACACTGTGAAGACCCATTTGTTCACACCACCCTCCCAGTTGCAGTTGTATTCAGATAAATTGACTCTGGGCATCCACTAATACCTTTTTCCCTTGGTTTTTATTTCTCAGCTCCATAACCAAGTAATTCATCTCAGATTAAACAAAATAGAATTTTCTACAGTAAAAAGACCAAATTTGTTTAACTGTTAGGACTGTCTCATATACATGTCTCTGTTTTTAAATGACAGCTTTAACAGAAATGATCCTCAACACTCATATGTTCTGATGCTGTAGGCTACTATTTTTTTCATGGACAACTACGAAACAAAATAAAACAAACAAAAAAAGCAGTGCCTTATGACGTAGCTTTGATTGCATATTTGATTGTGTTGAAAAAAATGGGTCATAATTTTTGCCAAGCCTCTGATCACTTACTTGTTTTTCTTTTTCTTCACATTTGGAAACAACGCTGCAGAGAACTTTACATGTCAGAGGGAAGTATAAGTGCCAAAAAGCCCACATTTGCGCCTGAGACAATGAAGCAATGTCTGTGTTTTTGTTGCATGTGCAGTCCTGTATGTGTGTGTAGGTAAATGCACGTCTCCTTTTTTGTGTATGTGTGTATTTCTTTGAGGGGCTTTAGAGAATCCCACCTCTAAAACAAACACAGCAGGAGGTCGCAGTTAAAGATGAGCCAAGAGACACACTGCAAAATGAAGGAGACAGACAGAAACGCCAAATAAACTTGCTGCCTCCAACATTTTGTTTATCCATCGGAGTTTACTTGTGAATCATTCGGAATCTAATTTCCATTGGCTGCATATCCCGCTGTTCGCATCTACGTGTGCATATGTGTGTATAAGCACAAGCCACGTTTGCTCACGACACGTGTGTTGTGCAGTGTAAATTTATGGTATGTGGTTATTTTCATGACCTTTGTGTATGTTGTCTGTGGGTGTCCCTAAATGTGTTATGGCGTGTACACGTGCAACATATCTGTGGTTAATCTGGGGTGGCCTATCTGACACTGCTGGTACATATTTCAAGGGTATGTTTAGTTTTGCTCTCCTGCTTAAACTGCTACTGCCTGAGGTGTGGTTGAAAAGAATGTGCCACTGATGCATTGTGGGTAAGTGTTGTCAGACATGTTGGTTTAAGGAAAATGAAGTTGTTAAAAGTTTTTATTTGGAATATTAATGGACTCTGTTCCCCCCCACTTCCTCCCGCCTCTCACCTAGCCTACCTTTAAATGAAAGCGATACCTGTTTTACGTCTGATCATTACAGTGACCTGTTCTATCTAAGACAAAGATGGGACCCTCCCATGTCCTTACACCATCTGAGTATGAAGTTGGGATGTGGAATAAAACTGAAAAGAAAAAAAAAATGCCATGATCGAAAATTTAATGCCAAACATAAAGACAAAAGGTACTGAAATGTAACATTCACATTTGACTATTCAAACCCAGGGCACCATCCAGGTTTTAATGCTGAGAAAAGTCACACTTAGAAAGCCAACAAGTCCCTAATGTCTGTAAATACTGACTGGCCTGTCCTTGCACAGTCAGTCATAAACCAACAGCCTATCTGGTTGTTCCCGACATTTGCTGCTGCAGGAAGGTAATACTAGAATGATCTCTGCAGATGATGCTTCTTCCATGTTGCAGGTAGGCAACAGGGTCCACTGAGTGGTTAGAAAAGGGATGAACACAATGTTACACCATTCCACTTTCATTCATTTCCCACATCACAGTAAGGCATGATAAAGGGACTCAAGAGGCAGAGCAAACTGGTTGTGTGAATGTTGCTGCACAGAACTCATCATCCCTGAGTTTCATCCCTAAAATGACCTCCCAAGGCTTAAAAAAATGTTGTGGTATTCCAGCTTGGAATCGTACACACATAATGAGGCTAAAAATTGAAGTGCTGCGTGAGTGAGTCATAGAGGACGGAGAGCTTAAAATGAAGCTGACAACTATTTCACACATTTCTGAGCTTAATGTGATCATTTTGTGTTTCATCCATCATCTATACCTGTGCAGGGTCACAGAACTCGAGCCAGGAACTGAGGCAACAAACTAACCACCAATCTACTATGGTTTCCCAAATTCCGACTACGGTGGAAGTGGCATCCACTACGTGGCAGCACCAGTCAAAACCAATTGTTACTGCTGCATTTGGGGCTTTTGCAAGATACAAAGACTTTTTTTTTGACATACTATTTTTGATCCCCGAGGGGAAATTCTTTCTCTGCATTTTACCCATCTGGGCTGTTGGACCCACAAGCGGCGCCAAGGGAGCGGGTGGGGTTTCAGGTGCCTTGCTCAGGGGCACCTCATACATGGATGTGGGGAAGCGCTTATTCAGGCACTTCCCCCACCCACATCATTGGTACCGGCCGGGGCATTGAGCCGGCGACCCTCCGGTTGCCAGCCCAGTTCTCTAGCCAGTACGCCATGGAACCCCTTGCAAACAAACAAACATGCAAAACTCCCATTCATTTAGCAATAGGGAAAGGACAAAACAGGGAATAATGTTGAAGCACTGAACCTAACTTTCAGGCTAAGTTCATCACTGGCAACAAAACTAGTGATGATCCTGTCTTCTTTGCCTGGAATAACTGGAGGAAAGGTGCATGTCTGCAAAGCTCCAATATGTTGTTGGGGAAGCACCTCACAGTCCTGGCGTGGTTGGTGTTCACACAGAAATTTCAGGAGCCAGTCAGGCACTGATTCATGGCATTGATGTCATCTCCTTGTGGCTCATAGACTGCATTCCAGCCTGTGGCCTCAAAACACCCCCACATAGTTTCTTTAGCTTCCTGTGACCACCTCCTCGCTGTTCTTTGGGTCACAGAATGCTTCTGAACGGTGGGAGAAAAAAGACAAAATCTGAGAAATGTGAGTGATATATGATTCACTATGAATGAATAAATAATATATTGATAAAGATAAAGCTGTACTCTCCACCATAAACTTGTAAAAGATAAGCAAAATCTTTCTGCAAACACAGAATGACTAAAATATCCTCAAGAACGACTCTTCTTTTCCCTGAACACAGCGTTGCATCTTACAACACCCACATATCTTTACTCCTCCACCACCTTCGTCACCTTTGAACAATATTGCCACAGGACGGAAGGTTTGGTTTATTCCTGGTCCTCCGTCATCTCTTTTGTCTTGTTCATATTCAAGCTGAGGTGACTGATCCCACACAATGCCACAAAGTGGCCCGCCAGTTCTTTGCACACTAACACACCCCACCAGAGCAAAAATGTTCTGTAGTTGAGACAGAACTCTGACTTGTACTGGGAGTCTGAAATAGGAAATAAAAATATTTAATAAAAAAAGGATTTCATTAGACATTAGGCTCAGTGCAATCACATGTGATTCACTAAAATGATAGAGATGCTTTAATTCTTAAAAGGATTCAGTTCATAACCATGTTTCATATTAAAACAAAATAGAAAATATAATCAGCTACTTTCCCTGTTGATCTCTTCTATTTTAAGCAAATGTCAAGTGCTTCAGTATACCAAACATGTTTTAGGTTGTTATCAGCCTGCTACTTCTGTTGGTGCTTTCCTGACTAATACAGAGTTCTTTGGGATGATTTTTTGTTAACAAAGGATGAATCATCCTTCCCTGGCTGTATGTCTCCCCACTAGGGTCTGTTGTAAATATTTGAGAGAAACTGTTGACATAAAGATAACACTGACTAATGGATATACAAGTCTGAGCTCAGAAAAGCACTGATGGGTCTGTGGGAGTGATGGAGGAAAAAATGGGAGGGAGGCTGATGGGGAGGAAATAGAGGAAGGATAGTAAATGGTGAAGGAAGTGGGCAACCAGGAGGGGAGAGGAGTGGACATACCCAGGGGCAGAAAAAAAAAAAAGAAAGAAAAAAGATGATGGTAAAATGTGACATCTTGAGTACAGGTGGTGGAATCAAAAACACAAACTGAACTGAGACTTGACATTCACTGATGCTTATCATAAAAGAAAAAGTGAAACTACCAGAAAGAATACCGTAGTATTTCCACCACAAACTAAAATGAAAACAGAATATGACATATTAAGCCTTCCTTCTTTCTTGTTCAAAAGTCCTGCCTTTGAGGATGTGCCAGGTTCATTCAGAAGGCCTGAAAAAAGACATGAAGAGATAGAAGGAGGCTGGAACAGGGAAAGTTTCCATTCCAGCACTGTTTAGTTTGAGATTACATCAATATTGATAAAACTGTCTGTAACACTGATTTCCAACAGATTACCGTAACTATTCTTAGAAGTAAATAGCAACAGAAAGCAGACGGCTGTTTCTATCTAAAACACAACTTAATAGCAACCCTGAATACAGTAAAGGTATCAAGAATAACACAGAATGTCACCCGCAATGATTAAATTGTTTAAGATGTGGCAATGTTTGGATTTTAAAATGATAATGATTATAATGGCCTCGAATAACAAAAGGTCTGAGCCAGAATTTGGCCTTGAGATTAAGTAAAACATTAAAAAAAAGAGTCTTCTGTTTCTTCACAAGTTAGTTTGTTTTTTCTTTTTTTGTTTGTATTTCTTTTGCACAATCTTTGTGTTATCTTTGCTCTTCTGGAACAAGTATTTGAGAAATGTTTAGATGTTATTACAAGGGTATGTTTTCAGCGAGAACTTAAGATATGACTGACACCGTTATTTTATTTTATTTATTTATTTATTTTGTGAGTGTGCATGAGCACACATGCACATGTGTGAATGCATTCCATTTCAGAGCCTTTACATCCCAGTAGTACTGGATAATGAATACATTTAATATATAAATATGCTTATATCTTGCTGTCAAAAATACAACATTTGCCTTTTTTACAGAGCTGCTTTCATTTAAATGTAGTTTTAAAGAAAGCAATGGATTAATTAATTAATATTTTAAAAAGATTAGAACAAACAATGGGGCGACAACTGTTTTGAACCCAGGTATTCAGGACAAAATACTCCAGCTACTTAAAACTTTATTGAACTTTTTCCTGTTTTAATACCAAATCAAAACTTATGCTGTCAAAAATTTTGACTATTGAACAACAACAGATGAAAGGAAGGAAAAAAAACCTGCCTAAAGTGGAGAGGTTCAAGTAATTTGGGGTCTTTGTTGGAGAGGGGCTGCAGCTTTTAGGATTCTGTACTGGTATGTTGTGGTGAAAAGAGAGAGATGAGCCAGAAGGGGAAGCTACCATTTGATTTACCTTCCCTACCCTGACCTAAAGTTATGAATTATGAAGTGTGACTCAAAAAACTAGGTTGGAGATGCAGGCGGCTGAAATGAGCTTTATTCACTAGGTGACTGGACTATCAGAGAGAAGGTGACAAGGTCAACCGTTCATAAAGAATTTGGAAAAGAGATGCAGCTCCTCCACATTGAGAGGAGGTGGTTGCAATGGTTTGGGTGGCTTTTGGGGTCCCGCTCAAGTACCTATCCCAAGGCAGAGACTTATCTTGGCTCCATAGTTTCTGAAAATTCACACAGCAGGGTCTGTTCTGGTATTGAATCCATGCGGCAATGGCGGAGGCCTCATAAGACCAGCCCAGGCCTCCAAAACCCATCCTTAGACTGCTGCCTCCATGACTTCTAGAAGGTTAATGAATGGATGAGTAAACTCTGGATTTAAAGATGATTACACTCTATTATGCATCTGCAGATATATTCTTTCAAGACGTGTTCCTGTTTCGAGCCACTTTGTGTTCTTTTGTGTTCCTTTACGTTATAACTTGAGAATATTTTCAGCAATTTATTTTGAAGTCAAATGGCCCTCAGTATTTCTTAGTTCGGACTGTTCCATTTAGGAGACGGCAATCACAGCGCTCTCAGTTTGGAGAGTTCAGGGAGGAATTCTGATGGGGAGCTAGGCTAACAGCTAGTAAGAGTACAGGTCATAGAGAAGCTGGTTTTACCCATTAAAAAAAAAAAAAAGTGAACGCTGCACTAGATATACTTAATCCATGTCATTTAGTCTGTTTACACTTTACTTCCCACAGAATGACTGTGTTGCAACACGGACTGTGTTGAGCAGACCTGGTCCATGCAACTGTCTGATGCAAAAGCAACATGGTGTAAAGAAAAAAAAAGGTCCACTGCAAAACGTTTGCTCAAACTTCCATGCAATGTATGACATTTCATAAATACTTCATACAACTTGACTTTAAAAAAAAAAGCTATATGTTTTCTTGGTCATACAGTTTTATCCTGTCATACAGTTTTACCCTTAAAGTGAGATATTTGGTCTTTGACATGAACATGTTACTACTTAAATTACTACTTAGATTATAGCTTGTCAGTCAACGATAAAGTAAATATTATTCAGAAACATCATGTAGACTTCCATCACTCTGAAAAGGGAAAACACACACATTGTGGTTTATCTGATTACTTTAAGTGCCAAACTAAGTTCAAAACAAGCTTTCATTGGCTCTATGCAACAAAGAAAAATGTAATAATTTTCAAATGGCCTAACCATGAAAAAAGACATGTGAGGAATTCAGAATATGAGCATCGCCAAGGTTCAGTCAAGTGATCATGATGGTAAAGGGAAACCACAATCCAAGACAAGGAATTTCAACAAGCCGTGAAGAATGTGGAAAAGTAAGATTGTTTTAAAAAAAAGGAAAGAAAGTTAGATGAAAAGTCTACAAGCAGAAGGACGAGAATCTTCAGAGGAAGTCTGGAACGCCCTCTGCCCTTTTAACATTTAAAATTAAAAACATACCCAAACTTGGTAAACTTCATTTTCCGTACGCTGAAAGACCCTACTTTAACTTACATGTTACTCATAAATATGATAAATGAAGAAATTACCCAGAAGTTGCTCTCAGATTTTTTTTTTTTTAATTCAAACTCTGTGCCTTTCATACAGGCACATCAGCCACCATCCCGATCTGAAATATGAGACAATCTGTAGTCTCCAGTTTATAAACCCTGTTTTGTTTTCCCTGGAGTTAATTCTGTCAACAGTATCAAATGTCAGCCAAGCACATAACACCAACAGTGTTATTCCTAATGATGTGCTTGACAGACAACACTGCACCACTTGGTGAAAAAACAACGTTGTGTCATCCTCTGGCAGATTGGCAGCAGTGTCTAAGGAACATAACATTGTCAAGTACTGCTGTCTTTGCAGGAGATTCATAGTTTCTAGTGTCTTTATTTGTATGCTGTGTAGATAGTGTGCAGTGTAATGCATCACTTTCATACACTAGTGCAATTTGTAAAGCATACAGCATTCTGAAAATAAAGTTAAAAGTTAATAAAATTAAATACATGTAAAAAAAAAGAAAACACAATTAACTACAAACGCAGCTTTGCAGCTTTGCAGCTTTGCATACATAGGTTACATCCTAAGCCACCACCTACTCACTACATAGAGCAATATTCCATGGTCACCATGCAGGAAGATTCTGTTTAGGGAATGATGAAGTGAACTACTAGGACACTACTGGCTTTAATTTTGTCAGCACTGTTCATTGTCAAACAGATGAAAGGCAGAAGCTGGCTGTACATTTTCATGATTCACTGTGGGATGCAAGACAATGAGAGAGAGAGCACTGAGCTGGGTATTGTTGCTACTGAGTCTAACTCAGCTGAATGATCATCTCTGCAAGTCTGCAGTTCAGCAAAGGTGAATACGTGTCATTTAATACATTCAGTCATTTAATCACATTTTTTTAGGAGGGTGTGCAGCGTTGTCATTATTTATTGCACAGCACTCTTTGTTTCACGATCAGCTCCAGGACCTTCAGAATTTCCAGAGCTGGACTTTTATTTTAAATCAGTTGTCCAGTTTTTCTTTAATGTTGTTTCCTTTTTTTTGTTAGTTTGCCAGTGTAGCTCTGTGGTTCTCTAAGACCTGTAGGTGAGGTCATAAGTATATTAATCCCCCTACTGTGAGGCCAGCACATAAACATGATCTTAATTATTTATTTTATCAACAGTTGCGTCGTCGGACAGGAAACATAGAGGGAGATAATCATCACAGTTATGTGACGTCATATCATGGCAGAAAGATTTTGAGAGGTATCTGGAAACATGTTGCATGTTTTGAAAACTGTCAGAATGTCCAAGAAAAAGGCAGTTGTTTCTTTGTTTTTTCGTTTTTTGTGGACACTGTTTACTAACGTCCCTTCATGTAGTTCAAGGCACCAGCACAACCCTCATGGTGGTGGTGT
>JBAMYA010031352.1:0-15940 GCA_037176975.1 Arrhamphus sclerolepis | reverse complement strand
ACCATACATAAGCATACGCGCATATATATATATATATATATATATATATATATATATAAACCTGATTCTAATTCAAAAGAATATCTGTATTTGAAGAAAAAAAAAGTGCACTGTGCATGATCATATCTGCTTCTCATAGATGGTATTTTAAATTGGCAAGGCCCAACATGGGCTCTTTTTTTGCTTCAATTTTCAGAGGCATTGGACCAGGAAGAGACTCACTGCAGTGCAACCTTGTGACCAGCCGTAGACGCAGATAAGAAGATGTGGAGTGCCCTTAATTTCAATTTTGAGAGGCAAAATTGACATTACTCATTATATATGTTTAAGTAGAAATTAAAATCAAAATAAAAAAAAAAGTAGTCCATCACTGTCAACATGGGTAATATCAGCATTGCAAAAGCAAAAAGCATCATGATAAATACTATTTATAACGTTTTTTCTTCCTGCAATAAGTAATGTAGTTAACCAATCAGATGGAAACTCATGCCCTTAAACAAAAAAAAATTTAATGAAAATAAAGAATGAAGATCACTATATTTGAAGAATGATAAATTCCCTACCATCCTGCAAAAAACATTTTAAGGTAGCAAGTAAATGATCAGGACTGTATTTGCATGCACCTGAGTTGGTTATTGCCAGTTTAGCTATTGTTGCCAATTTATTTAGTTTTTTTTTTCAAATTGAACCACTTTGGTGTAGTACCTTTCTTTCACACACACACACACACACACACAGAGAAGAAAAAAAAAAATCTTCTTTTGGCTGTCCTGATGCTTTCAGCCAATCCTCTTGGTATCTTGCCTGTAATCCAGTGGTTTCTTTTTACAGCTGGAGGGTCTTTTGCTCTGAGAATTATTCTAAGAATTATTTCAAGATAAGCATAAGCACAGCAGGGGGTTCAGATCAAAACTGAAGAGATAAAAAAAAGTCAGAAGCTTAACGCTCCTTAAAATCTGGCAGTTGATCAAAAAGGAAGCCCTGTTTACTATCTAACACATATAGAGGTTCGACTTTCAACTTACTCCTGGGGCACTGGAGACTGATCGTGACCGTTCATTGCCTCCTCACAAACCATATGTTTCAAATTTGCACAGTACTGAATATATTTTTCCCTATTTCTCTATCAATCTTCTTCTTTGTCACACATGCAAACGTCACAAAGCTGAGAAGTAAAAGTTGCCTTCCCAGGCTGATTCGCCTTGCATTTATGCAACTGAAAAAACAAGTGATCTCATGTTTCATCTGGCAGCTCTGAATTTTATTACTGTAAGATTTGGATGCCAAGTGGAGCAATGATATGCATGACTTCTGATGGACTCTGTATTTGGCTCCATTTTTGTCAGACTGTTGTCTGAAAATTTTTCCAGCAGGGTAGCTGCTTTCAAAGAGATGGATATCTTCCATCTGACTTAACACTCACTAAGAATAGAACTTCAAATAAATACACTAAACTATGAGGCATTCTTTAGTTCATTCACTTCACTGAGGCAAATTTTGTATTTTTTTTGTTGCCAGATGTTAAAGTTCAAACAGGAAGAATTAAAGAGTTATGTGGAAAACACAATAGACGGTCCCAAGAAAAGGAAACAACTTGTTTGCTGTTTTCCCTGTGTAAATTACACAGGAATTATGATTTGTCATTAGAAGATGGATTCAAAATAACCGAAACAACAAACTCAGCTGTATGTCAGGATGTAGGTTAGAGAGGACAGTCATTCTCCTGGTCTTGTTATGACACGTTTAAATAAATCAGTGGAAGTCCATTTAGCAAACAGATCAGTCTCTACAGAGAAATGAATCTGTGCTGAAAAGGCACGCATGTCTCTGCTAATTAGGATTTAAACTACAGATGGACTTTCTTTACTAACAAACAGTAAACATGCTATTTTGAAAAACATCTGTCTGGCATTCTGTTTTTGTGCTACTTTTGTCTGGATTTTAGCCACATTAAACAACATGTAAAATATGTTTGAAGTTTTCCGTTATTATTCATTTTCTCCAATGCTAACCTCTTGGAGAATGATTTAGTATTTTTGGCATAAGATGGTATGGTTTATTGCACCTCCCTTTAGTAGAATAACTTTGATGGACTGACAGTCACTCAGGCTGTGAGCTTAAGTGCAAATGTTATCTATGGAAATGTTATCATCTGGGTTCTGATAGAAACTAATAGCTACATTTACAGAGCTAGATCATTTGTTTTTGTTGCAGGACTGGCTGGATTGAGTGTCCTTTTTTTCACTTTTCTTTCAACCCAGTGAATGATTGGTTTTCCAAAATAATATATACAATGCTAAAACCGCAAGCAGTGATCATCATGGAGGTCAAAGTAAACTGGAAGCAATACTAATCCAAGGTTCAATGGCTTCAACAACTTTCCTCATCACAGTGCTGCCACCGTGATGCAAATCACAAATCAGTTTGTCATCACTGACAACGTTAAACACTGCCAGTGAGTACTTATGAGTCAGGGGTGACACTCCTGGGTCATGAAATTCTCAGAGCAGCAGCACCTCTTGTTGGCTGTATCAAGCAGAGTTTAGTACCTCCTGAAATTAAAAGAAAGTACCGTGGTCAGGGTAATGGACAAGATTGAACATTGTGGTCTAAACCCACTAAAGAGTCACTGAAGTCCTGATGGTCAAAACACCTTCATGACTGCTATAATAGAAAAGGTGCTGCTACAGGCTGATCAGAATACCCACACAGAATCTGGTCCACAGAGGAAAGTGCCTTTAGTGGACCAGATGAGCACCAGAAATGAACCAAATTTATTACTCTGAGAAATATAATTAAGATGCATTATGAGAACAACGAGGAAGTAGTGCAATACTCGACCAAGTTCAGCTCAGAAATCTTGGCATTCGACTTAACATTCACTACGATTACATGGACAACTCATAATAGCATTACTGACCTTGACGTAATAAAAACAATATTCTGATTAAGGTGCTTACATTAACTGGTGGGAAATAGTTGCTTTATGGAATTTACTGATGCAGAATGGAAGAAGATTTTCTGCTTGTCCTGCAGTTATGTGTAATGCAGTATTTCCTCTAGCAGTCATGTCTTTTGTCATACAATTGTTGTATTTGGAAGATAAAAATGCAGTGAAATCTCTAACAGAACATCATAATTGGATTTAGTTGTTTACATAATAATGTCTTAATATAACTACAATTTGCATACTCATCATGCCTTCGATTATGACCTTAATTACATTAAGTTTGCTGTTTACTCGGTAGTTTCTTTTTACATGGTAGTTTTGCCTTAATCTGATTAGGATCAGAGTATTGCGGTCCATGTAAACACAGTCTTTGTTGCACACAGCCTAAGCTCAGCAGGACAGTGAACTCTGCAGAAGCTTTTAAAAAATCTTTTGTGGAACATGAAAAAGAGTCCAAGGTGTTTGGCTGATCTCTGAAGAACTTAATCAACATCTCAGGTGTGAGACCCCCCAGACGTTTTGTAAAGTTTTGTCAAGATTTTTTTTTTTCTTGTCAGGATTTGGCCTTTAGTTTTCATTTTGTTGCTGATCGGTATATATTATTCAGACTATAAACATTTATCAAAGCAATGTAGAGATATCAGTCCAAAATACTGTTGGGGAGATGAATAGAATCAAAGGAAATGTATCTAAGGCATGTTTGGGAAGTGTAAATAAAGTGTAAATAAAGACTGTTTATGTCCCAAATACTATGTTTTTAATAATATTCAGTAATTGATATTATAAGGTCTAATATACAGATTTACAGTTCTCATAATTCAGTAGTTTTCCTGTTTCATAACTGGTCTTATATCGGGTAGAAGATATTTTATAAAATAAGAAAGCCGATCTTCTACTACTTTAGGAATTCTTAAGTTTGCTCATGTCAAATTAATAATATCAGTACCAAAGTACATTCACAAAACTTTGACTCAGATAAAATCGACACTGATGCTCGTGTAACAGATGCCTCCAAATATTTATGTAGCAGAAACATAAAACACATTTTAAAGCAGACAGGCTATTGTGAACCATGAACAACTTGTATAAATGTTGTTTATTTTCTCCTTCATCCCACAGAATCGCTTCATTCCTGAAGGAGCTTTGGAAATCCACAATGGTGGTCAGAATGCTCGCTTTGGTTCAGCCCTCGCTCCTCTCCCTGATCTGAATGGTGATGGCTTTAATGACTTGGCTGTAGGAGCGCCACTGGAAGATGACCACAAAGGAGCTATTTACATTTTTTTTAGTCAGCAGAACAGAATACTGCGCAAATATAAACAGGTAGGGTGTATGCAAGCAATACAGTTTTAAAAAACTGCCAATACATCTCTGTGTTATTGCACTGCGGTCAAATCTACATACACGCTAATTAGAATATTCCAAAGCACTCGTATTATTTTTGATCTGATTCACCACGTTCCAATCAGATTGTAGCTTATGTTCATTTTAACTGACTTAAAAACAAATAAGCTTGCTAAGTGTTTCTTCTCATAGCAGTTATGTCCTTTAAAGGATGCATCAATATTTTGGGCTTTTGCTCATTTGCTGTCAAGCCCAGATGTTTCATTAGAGGGTTTTTACTGTTCTCTGTGCATCAGATAATGCCTTCAAAGACAAAGACCCCATTTGCCAGTTGAAACTGACTGATACACTTAACCCAAGTGAAAGAATAAACTTCTAAATATCGTCAAAATGTCTTCATTTCCAAGTTGGGACTTGTGCGATAACTATGTAAAATAAGACACATCAATCTTCTGAACAGATACATAAAAGGAACTATATTTGGGGGGAGCACAACTACATGAGCAGCACTGCAATGCTTAATCAGAGTTTAATAGATAATAAAATACTTCATGTGCATTATAATAACTAATAAACAGATACTTGGTTATGGGGCGTTGTATTGTAAGTATATTATTTCATCACATCGGGACGACATATCCCAACAGATCACGGTCTGGCAGTAAAACCTGTGTGTATGTATCTGTCTATAAGATTTTTGCATCTCCTTTTATATTTATTTCTACATAAGATGTACAAGTCACAACATGTATAGAATGTTCTGGAGTCATTCAGAAGTTCACCAGTTCATCAATAGACTTCCAGCAGCTCTGCTAAGCCAGACAGTTGGAGACGTTTGGCTAGCAGAGACGCACACACAAGAAAAAAGTGTATTGCAAAATTAGAAATCTTAACTGTGGTTGAACAAGACACAGGACAGCTAAAAGCACTGAAGCGGCAGCACAAAGCACCAAAGTACTAGTGTGTCTCTATCAACTTATCACTGAATAAATTACCAAAATGATTAAACATGTTTGTGTTTTTGCAATATTGATGTCATAAGTGTTGAAAAGTGGATGGAAAAGGGACCCTTAGGCCACAGATAGTTTAAAACCACATTTCGGTCTGGAAATCCTATCATGACATGCTGGGTATGACTGCTGGACATCTGAAATGGGTTTCATAAAATAAACAAGAGAAATCAGAGACAGGATAAATAATACTGTTCACAACTCTAGTTAACAAGTTAATCCAATGGTATGCTTCCAAGAATGGGGATATTTTCAGCTTCAACATACAAAAACACATCCAATTAGCTAAACCTCATCCTCTTTGGTACCAATAAATGACATGAGCTCTCTGTACCACCATGACAATCATAGTATATTTAAAGAAACAACATTTTTACTCCTGAGAAAAAAGAAAATCCTTCTAATTTGCCTGCAGTTTTAGCCAAAAATCTTCACCCTACAGGGTAATTGCACACGACTGCTCTTTTAGTCATTTTATCCTTATTAATGTAAACTCTGGTTGTTGTTGGATAACTGTGTGCTCAGGCTTCCCCTTCTGTTGTTCTTTCAGAGGATAGCAGCAGCCGACTTGGCATCAGGCCTGCAGTACTTTGGCCGGAGCATACATGGAACGATGGACATGAACAATGACGGTTTAGTGGACCTGGCAGTCGGTTCCCTCGGTGCTGCTGTTCTTCTCTGGTTAGTATGTCATCTAATAGATTACAGTGTTATTCTAGCTATTTAAGAGGCTAAACACTTATTCTAAATATACCCTGTCCATTACTGTTGTAATTAGCTGATTAATACATTTTAAATTATGACATTTTGGCAAAAAGAACCTTTTATGTACACGTCTGAAGAGTCATAGGGTGACTTCATGGCACACCTTCTTTCTTTTTGCTTTCACAGGTCACAGAGTGTTATTAGGATATATACTATAGTCAGGTTTGAACCCAGTAAGGTCAACATATTTGTGAAAGACTGTCAACGGGGTGGCAAAGATGTGACCTGCATGTCAGCCATCGTATGTTTCAACATCACTGCCAGGACAGCCGTTCCTCCCACACAGGAAATAGGTAAGCCATCATAAACAATGAGCTGCAGTGGAAGCGTCTCAGTACGGACTTTCTCTTGTCTTTCCCCAGAGTTACCATCTGCCCAAGCTGGAAAAAAAAAAAAACTGAAAAAAACAGTTTTATTCATGCGTGAGGAAGACTATGTTACATATTGTCTGACCTGAGAAATCTATAAAGAACAAAGCTCTGAGCAAATAAAAATCTGCTTAGCTACTTTATCATTCCTCTGTTACAACTACTGTCTTTTTTTTTTGCTTTAGGTCATGAGGTTTTGTATAAATTGCATATTGGTGCATAGCAGAATAAAAAAAAATTACTAGTTGCAAGGGACAAAATACATTAATTCCTTTGAATGTTTGTCCTTGTACTGCTAAGAGACTTTTAAGGCCTGTCCTGGCTATGAAACTGTGATAGCTCCTTCTGTTCAGAGTGGCTCTAAAGAAAATGACTTCTTTATAACCGCTGAGAGATTCTGATCCCACTGCTGTTTTTCTGCAAAAGTTTGTGTGCTTGTGTGTTGAAAAACTAGCACATCTGCATCATATTGGTGCTATCAAATACCCATTTTAGTGTGTAAAAGCTGCATCAACAAGTTTGAGTCTGTTTTGTTCAGCTTCTTCAAAAGGAAATTCTTTCATAGTGTTGTTGATGGCAGTGAATGCTCACACACACAAATCAAGTCTGCAGAAATGTGTTATGCCACCCAAAGTGACTCCCGGGCATATAAGCACAGTTTCTCAGCTCATAATTTGTTTTAAAAGCATCATGATGGGGTCCAGTTTCACAGCGCATCAGGGGAGTGTGTTCTGAGTTAACCCTTTGACCCTTTGACATCTTTGTCATCTATTAGATGTGCCAAAACCAAGTAGAGGAAGAATGGAGGGGCTATCTTGTCTTCCATGATCGGATACAGTGGAACACATTTATTTGATTTTCCTCTCCATGTCGTGTCTGGCTAGTAATGCATGGCAGATGTGCTGGTGTTTGTGGGATTGCTGTGCTTGTTGCGTAAAACTCATTTTTGATTTTATTTCGTTTTAGACTTGCCATGGTTAAGTTAATGTTATTTATGTAAATATATATTTATATTTTTTCAGAGAAGAGTGTTAGACATCAGCAGCTACTTATTTTTAAATATTCTTTTCTGGAATTCAGAGTATTTTACTAACAAGTGTTTCTGTGTGGCTCTCACAGCTGGAAAAGACCACATTAGATCTTCAAAATAGAGAACAAAATGTCTTATAGCTGGTATTGATGCTCACTGTGAAAATGGAAAAGCTGCCTGTTTATCCCCAAAGACCTGTTTGCATATTGCATCAAGATTTCTCCAGCTTTCCAATTTTCTAGTTGACCCCAAAACACAACACATGAATAATTCCTGTGCATTTCTTTTTCTCATACCACTGGAAAACACAAGACAATAACTGGAAAATGTCTCAAACAATGTGGTTTGGAATGGACTCGTGGGTTTCTAGTTTTTGTATATGCTGGTTACACGTTCATCACATGTTTGGAGTTCAGCTAATATCACATTGCACAGTTGCAATGATGTCACTTGCCAAAGCCTGCTTCTTCAGTTTTTCAATAATTCTTCAATGAAGTAAGAAAGGCAAACACAGTTATTCACAGTTTCACATGCAATTGTGAATTCTTAACTTTTTTTTGCTGTCCATCAGGGATCAGGTACAATGTCTCCATTGTGGAGAGACGTTTCAATCCTCGAGCCATGTTGGATGACCCGAGTAAGATGCAGCCTCAAAACCTAACCCTCCTTCCTGGGAAAGAGGCCTGCGATCACATCTACTTTCATGTTATGGTAAGTCTCATGATTTGGATCAAGAAGTTGAATCGAAGAATACAAAAAGTGTATTAATAGCACTGATGACTCACAAAAATCACTTCTTCAATGATTCATACCACACATTTTACACTGTGATTGAGTTTTTCACTTCTTGTAGTTGATGAATTAGTTAGACATCATAACTTTGACATTCATGGGTTATCTACTTTGAGATTAAATCAGTTCAGTTCATTTTTAATGAATACTGATATTCAGTAAATTAAGCATCCAGTTTAGTGAAGTTAGTATCCAACGGAACATTTCTGCAAAGATTGCTTCAGTCAGCTCTTTCAGATTAAAATATCTTCATTGATACTGATCACCTACACTGGTTAAACCCCGCACATACTCCACACTTCCTTAGCTTTTACATTTTTAGAAATCTTTATATACATTAACAAAAAAAAAAACAAGGACAAGGATAAAGTGTGGCATTTCTATTTAGGAAACCACAGACTATGCAAGGCCCATAGTGTTTGCAGTTCAAGTGGGTCTACAATATCCAGACCGTGAACCAGTTCTGGATGAAAGCTGGCCTACCACTGTGAGGACTGAGGTGAGAGACACAGTAATGTCTTTAAGTTGTTGAAATGCACTATATCTATATATGTATATATATATACACACACACACAAACATACACACATATACAGATAACATTTAATTTAATGGCAGTTTGCATTCCAAACACTGAACATTTGTTAGCGCAGTGATGAAAGGCAAAATTAATTTAAGAAAAACTATGTGATGGAGGCCTTGATAAAAGTGTGTTTTTGTGCAATTTGTGCAAAAAAGAGTTTGCATACCACCGAAGCACTTTAACCTACGGTACCATCTAAATGCAAAGCTTGATGCAGTGAGCACAGAAAACACCGGAACTGTTATGCTGCCTTCCAGTTCTACTGGGAAGTTGGGATTTCAGAGTTCCGAGTGGGAAATTGGTGTGCCCAAATATGGAATATGCAAACATATATATATATATGTGTGTGTGTGTGTGTGTGTGTGTGTGTGTGTGTATGTGTATTTACATATAAAAAAAAAAAAGTCTGATTCTATCAAAACAAAAATTAAAAGAAAATATATCTGTCATTTACTAAAATTGAATATTATTTCTTTGGCCAGCTGCCCTTCTGGAATGGCTGCGATGAAGACGATCGCTGCATACCTGACCTGTCACTGCAGAGTATGACAGACCTGTTGACTCGAAGGTAGGTACACACACATCCTTCAAATCACACACAAACACAGATAGGAGACATAAATCATATGCAAAAGGTAATCTCTGATTTTTTTTTCCTTCCTCACTGCCTTTCAGTAAGTTTTGTGCACGCCCTATACACTCCCTTGGTGCTTTCTGTCGTCATCAAAGTGAAGGAACAAGAGATGAATATCTGAGGGTGCTTGGTGGAAATACGAGAAGGATTGTGGTTGACGTCAAACTGGAGAATAAAGGAGAGAATGCCTACAACGCAATCCTCAATATCACCTACACACCTAATCTCCGCTTCTCCAGCCTCTTTGTCAAGGTATCAAGACTGTTCATGAGGTTTGTGAGGATGTACAATCCCACAGCTGGGGAAGCTAGACAGGAAGGAAATGCTCATTTGTATTGTCTTTTCATTCCTATCAGAAAGTATGAACTCATGATATTTCATGTTTCTTGCATCAGCTTCATTCTATTTTTTTTAATTTGCATGTAATTTGAAATAATTAAGAGGTAATATCACTGCATAAAGTTCAGGGTTCAAACCTAAGATGTACTCCTCTGATCTCAAATAAGTGCATTAACATCAGATCAGTATCTAAAATAGTTCATATAACCACATGGACAAGAGCTGATTTTATGAAACCATTGTCAAGCAATACAATGCAATACAGGCTGCATCTTAAAAAATATTGTGCAAAACAAATAACTGTCCAAAAGTGAGAAGTCAACATCTTTGTGCTCAAAGGCATCTTTGGTCAGTGATGCCGGATCTACCAATCAATCATTTAAAAAAAGAAATCCCCAAATGTACGATAATTTCAGAATGTCTCTCAGAGGGCAACTTATGAAGGGTTTCTTTAAAACAATGATTCACTATTATTCTGATAAGGAATCAGATTCAGCCAAAATACTCACTGATCATTTACATTTTTACAAAAAGTGACTCTGGATCTGTAAATAATGGTCCAATATCTCGAGTAAATTCTTGCCAGAGAGTTCATTAGATTTTTCTTTAATGGTAAAACTGCTTTGTAGTCTATATTATGCACAGTCTGTAATAATGTTTCATTGATGCAGATGGTCATGAGCCTCATCAGAATGTAAAGACTTACGTATGATAATTTTAACCCGCTGGTATGGAACACCAACTTTTCCCATCTGGCAACACTGTCGGGGGTGAACCATTATACAGTGAACATGTACGTAGTGGTCAGATCTGGCATGGAAGAAATGGCCACAATGGGTTCCAGAAAAAAAACAAAAAAAACACGACCACCTAGAGTGATTTCAATTCAGTTCCATTTATTGATATAGCGCTTATTTACGACAAGTAATCTCTAGGCACTGACATATTTCAACATCAATTGTAAAATCCAGGTGGGTGATGGTATAGGTCAGTTTATTTATTTATTTATTTATTTTCATAGTAATTCAAAAATAGTTGTGTGTTAGTAAATGAAATTACGCTGACACAGAAAACATTAAACAACAAGAAAAAAAACATTAGATTTCATTTATCCATCCATCCATCATCTATACCCGCTATTTCCTTGCAAGGTCACAGGGGTCTGCTGGAGCTTATCCCAGTTCTCTCCGGGCAAAAGGCAGGCGTACACCCTGGACAGGTCGCCAGTCCACCACAGAACATTAGATTTGAAAACATTAAATATTTATACTCTCTGCAAAGAAATATACAAGTTAAGAAAGAAAGTAAATTTAAGATTGCCAGTTTTTCTTTATTTTCCACAGTTGTCATGACTTTTTTTCTGATATAGGTTAGTGTGAAAACAACTAATACTTTTTGTAGAATCTTATAACAATGAGAACGCGAAGTCTACTTTTACATTGATGCTACCAGGTATAAAATGGCTTTTAATATCATTTCTTTTATTCAGGACAACTCTGATATAAAAATCGAGTGTCACATAAACGACAAACACAGGAATGAGAAGATCTGCAACGTCAGTGCACCATTCATGAGAGCCAAGACACAGGTGAGGTGACTCGGAGACTGAATGTTTCTATTTGAAAAAATAAATAAAAATCACCAAAATCACTAAAACACATTGGATGTCTAAAAATGTACATTGACAACAAGTCAGTGTGACACTGTCTGTGTGACGTTGCATGTTGTGAAAGAAAACTTTGCTACCAGATGCAGGCTTGTTACTACTTTTGCATGAAAACCTTTAAAACAGCACAAAGAAACTTTTGCCATTTTTAGCTCAGTGGTCCCCTTACAGGTGTGGAAGTTAAGTCACTTTTACAACACTGTCCAAGATTACTCTTTGTGGTTTCTTGTTTGGTTAGACTCTCTTTTTCTCTTCTGTCATTAACTGCCTCTGACATAATTTCCACTGAAGCTATGTGTGCTGTGTGTATCGTTCTTGATGTGTGATTTAGTGCCTGAATTGATTTGCAGTTGACAACCAGGGTGAAAATCCAAATTTGCTTTGGCTGCTTTTTGCCATTAGTAGGAATGGTAGACCATGAGAATGGCAAAGTGCTTCCAAAAAATAGAACAAATGTTCCTTCAAATGACAATGAAAGTGATATTTTATCATGAAAGGAGCCATTTGTGCTGCTTTAAGTGACATTAAGATAGATTTGCAGTTCAAATATGCTGTTAATCTTCATAAGAATCTTTATTCATGTATCATCTGACTAAGGGAAAAAAAATATTATCACATCCAATTAAACTGTGTTCATTCTGATTACCAAATAAGATGAACAGCAGCTGAGATGCTTGAACCTCGGATTTAAATAAAAATATGGATACAAGCTTGCAGCCAGTGTTGTGCTGAAAGTCAGGAGCTAAAACAACACTGACATGGACCACATTACCTCATAGGGGCCCAAACACATGCTGTAGGTTTTAGATGACCATGACAGACCACAGTGGTTCATGGCACAGCCACAAGCCATCCAACAGAGCTGGATTTGCTCTGAGGCCCCTCCTTTCTTCAGTCTGACCTCAGAGTCTGAAGAACTGACACTAAATTTTATTCAGCAGGGTTTAAACTCTGACTTATTTACAGCTCTGTGAGGATGGCCTTCACAAGAACATCATTGTGTTTAAATGTGATACTTTACCTTATTTCTCAGACCATTCTCACACTCTTAAATCTGCAGTCTTAAACTTTAAGTTGTTTTATAAAACCATGAAGTGCAAGAAGAACTTTAGTCATACAAATCAAGAAGATTGCCCTTCCAGTTTTTCTATTTGAGTTTTTTTCACTACACTACAAGAACAACCTTTTACCAAATCCAGTACCAATTATTTAAAAGCAAAGTTCTGAGGAGAAGTTGACAGACAGACTGATCAACCCTTCTCTGCATCATGCTGCAGTGTTTGGAACATATTCAATCAAAAGAAAAAAGAAAAAAGATTTCCTAAATTTAGAATCCTAGGTGTCATATTGTCTCCGGATTGACGCAGGTCGGTGCTTTCCTGATCCTATCTCAGACTATAGGAAGTGACAGCTGCTTCCACTTCAGAATACAAAGGTTCTTTAACCAGGACAAAAGTGGGAAACTTTCTCAGTGTGTGAGAAATGAAATATGATATTTAAGCCCTGGTATGTAATAACATGAAACCCAACAAATGAAATGTTTGGTTTTTTTATTTGAAGTGTTGATTGGAAAAACATTTCAGTGTCATATTTGGTAGAAATTTACTGTGTGTGTGTGTGTATGCAAGCACATTTTGAGAATAACCAATGTGCTCAAACATTCAATCGATATCTTTGAAAAACGTAACTGTGTGTAACACGTCTGGGTACAGTTAACATTAGAAAGATATAGCCTGCATAATCATCAGGTTCAGGTTAATTCTTTAATAATAGATGACAAACATGCTGTTTAAACAATGTATCCTGGTTGAAAATAACTCAGAGGTCCTTCACAAGACGTAGTGAAGGCCAATGTAAAACTATATACTGTTTGGGAGCGAAAACAATAAACTCAGTTTAATCAGAATTTAAAAGCAAAATGTTTGTGGGCTTCCGGGGCGTTATTTCCTTAAGACATACTTAAAGTTTGGCAGATGAAGCCAGGTGAAACAGAACCATGGATACATACAGCTGCGTATTAACAGCATAGCAATGAAGATTTATTCTGTGGTTTTAAATAATATTTTCCAGGGGCAGCATTTGTCGAGTGAACAGTATCGGCCCTGGCACTGATCCCTGTGGGACCTTTGTCTCTGTGGAGAAAAAACATCATTAATATAAATTCAATTCAAATTATTTTATTCATCCCAGAAGGGAATTACAACAAGCTGGATGAATATGAATGAAACCAGGCTAGTGCTGGTTATCTTACTTTCATCTGTCCTATGACAACAACTCTGTCATTAACTCTATTACTTCTATACCTAATTGAAAAAAAAAGT
Organism: Arrhamphus sclerolepis; assembly: GCA_037176975.1. Taxonomy (NCBI): domain Eukaryota; kingdom Metazoa; phylum Chordata; class Actinopteri; order Beloniformes; family Hemiramphidae; genus Arrhamphus; species Arrhamphus sclerolepis. The sequence continues at coordinate 2,138 of JBAMYA010031352.1, read as the reverse complement.
CAAGCAATGCCTTTTTTCCTCCTCCTCACTGAACACTCAGAAAACTTCTAAAGTGTCTCATTTAGTTGTAATTACAACTGTAAAGGAGTAATATCAACAACTTCTCTCTGTTTCATCTCTCTTGTGCACCAGATGAGGCTGAGATGAAAATACATGTATTTGTTCTCTCATCTGTTCCTTATTCTCACATTCAATTCTGCAGTTTCTCAGCGTTTTCACAAGCTTGTAATGTCAACAAAATTTATGGGACTGCACTTTCCTTTGTATTTTAATTTTGTTCTTAAAAGGGTGATGTTTGAATTAACTTTGCTAGAATGACACTGATCGTACATCACACTGTGCAAAAATGGCTACAGGTTTTTTGTTTACCTTTGATGTCTGAACAAGAATCAAGAAAGTTTTGCTGACAAATACTGCAAGAATGAGGGAGGCTATTAAAGGAGTTCATGTAATGTCCTAAACACATCATTATCACGGGAATACTTGTGTTACCAGGCAATGGCAATTTCACCACATTCCTCTCTCCAACAGTGGAACCTGGAAGACCCCATCACCCTTAAAAGTCACAGTGATTAATACCCACTCTTTCAGCTTGAACACCATCCAGAGCCACAGTGCTGACCTGCCCTGGTCCAAGAGCTTTTTAAAATTGTGGCAAAAGTTAAACAAGGCTCCTTGTACACCAGGTTCCCTGCCAAACCAGCCCAAACCTCTGTTTAGCTGGAGCAAAGTAGGAATTTCAGCACCAGTCTTTCAAAAAAAAGGCCATTATTGCTTTTCTTTTGATTCATTCTTACTGTTTTTTGTCATCCGCTGTTGACAAGGTGGTCTGATCAGCTTATTAAAAGTAAGTTTAAAAATGGGTTTGTTGGGGGGTTTTGTTTGTTTGTTTTTTTCTGTAAGGTTTGCAAATGCTGGTAGCTGTGAGTTACTGGTTGTGTTTCTGAGATACACTTGTTTATTTGGGGGTAGCCTCCCATAAGTCTGTTGTCTCTCGCCACCATTTTAATGATACGAAACTTACATCTCTCATAGAAGAATCCACCATAAGCACTTTCCCTTCCTCTACCAGACTTGGTGAGAAAAAGGGAGCAGAAAGGTTTTGTCCTATAAAGAATAAAATTTAAAAAGATGAATTTGATCTCAGTTGAAAGGGTTTTTAGCAGCGCTGTGCACATTTGCAAGTGTGAAATGTAAGCACAACATGAAATAATAGTCAACATACAGCACTGATCATAGAAGAAAGAAAGGCTACTGGATAATGGCTTGACTAAATCAAATCAGAAATAAGCAATACAAGTAACAAAATTGATGCAAGGCACTCAACGATTCCATATGATACTAGAAATGTATCTAATATTGGCATCTGGGCTGATATATAACAATAAGGACACTGATTTAAAAAAAATTAAGTTATAACTGTTAAAATAGCCTTATTTATCCCTTTCAAATTAAACGTTGTTTTTAAGTTACTTCAAGGCTCAGACCCCCCCCCCTATTTTTTTCACACCTGAATGGTCTCTAAAACCAGTGGGGAATGAAGAATTACCACACAGTTGATTATTTGAAAAAGGTCTGAAAAACAAAAGAAAGAAAATGGATAAGAACTTGGATAAAGGAATGAATTCCCATCGCTGCTAACAGAGATTTTGAAAATGAATTTGGAGAATTGAAGATGAGCAAAAAACCTTTTGCAGTGAAAAGGCAGCTATTTACTGTACTGTGGTATGGCCATTCAGTGCGTTTCCCATCAGGATTCATTTCTTACTGTGACTTCATCCAATGCCTTGCACTCTGATTGTCTGTAGCTCGAAAATTGATTCCTCCAGTGGCTTGTTTAATATCATCCCTTTCATCCAGATGTTGCTGAAGCATCTCCGTTGGCTTCATAATGCACCACCCACGTCTTTGATAAGTCTTTCAGTTGTTCTTGTGTAACAACCAAGTGCTGACTCTGGACTGCCTGCTGATTTTCTACTGTTGAGTAGGCGAGCTCTGTGCCTGGGAAATAGGGTTGAAAGTCATCTAGTCTTTCAGACTAGATGACTGAATATCTTAGGTGAGCTCTGCGCCTGGAAAATCTGGCTGAAAGACCTCTAGTTTGAACAAAGCCGAGATCAGCAGCTCTGAAAATCACA